>AWOL01S0067649.1:23608-41261 GCA_000715115.1 Nicotiana otophora
CCCTCACAGTGAGCACAGTTGATATATATATATATATATATATATATATATATATATATATCGTATGGATTTTATTTGGGGATGGACAATACTGAGTGATTGATTATTTTGATATTGTGAGTACATGAGGTTTCCACTGAGGTGCATCACATACAGCATGTACATTGGCATGTATATATAGAGGTGTCATATTCCTCATATCATTCAGGATTGATCTATTTTACTTATACTGAGTTTAATTGTTGAACTTGAAAGTTTGCCTACATTTCTGCACTATTATTTTTATACTGGACTGTACCTGTTGAGCTCGTTACTATATTCAGCCCAAAGGTTAGTCTTGTTACTTATTGAATACATGGGGTCGGTTGTACTCATACTACACTTCTACACCTTGCGTGCATATTTTTGATGTTGGTGTAGCTGCGTACGACAAGAACTGGATTTGAAGATGTACCTGTGTTCCAGTCATTGCTCCCTCTTGTTCATGGTAGATTTAGAACTTTTAATCTGTTTATATTTACTTAAGACTGATGACGTATTTTTATTTCACACCAGCTTTGTAAATTCTAATATTAAAAGCTCATGATTTGTACTACTAGTCCTTGGGGAGTGTATTGGAGTCAGTTAAATATTAATTGAATATGATTGTTGTTATTTGGCTTGCCTAGTGGGTGAGGTTAGGTGCCATCATAGATAGTTGAATTTTGGGTCGTGACAAGTTAATATCAGAGCTCTAAGTTCATAGGTTCTACAAGTCATGAGCAAGTATCTAGTAGAATCTTACGGATCGGTATGATGACATTTATACTTATCTTCTAGAGGCTACAGGGCATTTAGGTTAATTTCCCATCCTCCTTTCCTTACCGTGCGAAATTGATTCAGTTTGAAGCATAACTCTTTGAATTCCTTCCACGCATTCGTGTGCATATGTGATCGCTCGGTATCAGTTATGCATTGCTGGCTTGTGATTCCATGAAACATGTTCGAGATGTGTATTCAGTGTTTTGTTGATGGATCAGTCTCGAGGACTTCATGCCATGTTTCAACCGCAACTTAGGTTCGATAGCTTCAGTTGTGTGAACTTGTACATTTGGACTTATGCGTCCAGTAGTGTCCTTATGAGTGGAATTTGTGGATCGGTGGGTAGTGGAATGACTAAATGATGATTATGATGCGATTGCGTAATGTGTTCAAATGGTTTAAATGTGATGAGAAGAGTTTCTCGAGATGTAAAAGGGGACATTGGGTGCTTGATTTCCATCTTGATTTGATGTATAGCCTCGAGTTACGAGTGTGTTGAAGGATCTTTCACGTTGTCAAATTGTGGGACAAATTAAATTCTCATGTCTTCTTAATGAGTTTGGACTCAAAAAGATTAAGTGATTTCGCAGTAATTGTGGCTGCGAAAAGGTATAACAAGATGCCAATTTGAGACTAAGCAGGTGGGTTATCTCCTACGGAGTAATCTACGTTGGTGTGTTCCTTATAATGTGGCATGGGGAGTTTGTTTTCTACCAGCGGGGTGTATGTGTTGAGATTTGAATTTGAATCTGGTTGAGAAAGTTGACTTGACTGTCAAGAGAATAAATGCGAGCTTAGCGGATGATTTGAGGTACTTTATAGTTTGTGTTATCTGAACTTATGAAGAATTTTCGCTGAATTGACTGTGGGATTATGACAATAGTAGAGTATGGGTATTGTGAGTTATCAGATATTTTGTTATATGGCTTTGAGCCAAGTGGGGGAGTCTGCTATCTACGATTTGATTGCACGATTATGTGTTGTATTGGTTTTGGTCCGAGGCATACTTGGGATCAGGTATAACTGTAGAGGTTGAGATCGGGGATGACTCGAGCGAGGAATTTCTTGAATACGAGTGACATTGCACTTTATGAAAATATGAAAATCATGGGATGTCTGAGTTGTTATTTCTGAAGGATGTAGTGCGCATGGAGTATGAATTAGATCGGTGGTATTATAGCAGGGTTACTCCTTTGAGTATTGTTGTACTAATGAGACATGTGTCTTTTGGCCCAATCGGGCAGTGGAATTTGGATTTGAGCAAAGCGGGTGACTCTCGAGAAAGTGCTAATGGGTTCGAGATATATGCATAGAAATTGAGAATTTCTCTGAACTTGTGTATGGATAAAATTAGAGATTTGCATTTAATGGTGCCTAAACTTGTGGTAATTCTGTATGACTATGGATTCTACATTCTAGTATAAGAAAGGTAAATGAACAATTTTAAATTCACATAAGGTATTTTCAGAGTGGACAATTCGGTTGTGGTACTTATGGGGGTGCTTAAGAAGAATACAGTGTCTTATGGGCCTTAGGGCAGTGTCGTTTTATGTTAGGATGTCTCTTAATGAGCTTCGGGTAAGGATCGTAGTGTTCTGACAAGGAGAAGTGTCAACTTGAGGGTAATTCAGAAGAAATTCAAAGAAAATAAGACAACTGGGTAGTAGATTAGACCGGTATGGCAATGGTATGCTCGGTTCTTTTGGGTAATTATGATGTGGTGAGGCTCTACAGATGTTTTGGTGGCAATATTCTTGGGTTTGGTAACCTGCGTGGTTTGGTCGAGTTAGAGGAATTTAGTTCTAATAGCTTGATTATGTGCAAATGGATTTCAAAGTATTCTTGATGGTTTCTACGATGGTTTGAACCGAATAGTTTCTACTGGTGTGGGGAACGTGTTGTGTATTGTGACTTCCTCCTGGAAGAAAGCAAATGGAAGGTTTCTAAATGACCGGGTATGTAATTTTCTGGTGACTCGGAGTTGATAATAGGATTCTCGTGCTTGTCATATGATGGCATAATGGATGAGGTGTGTTGTGTACGATTAATATTTACATGTACAAGGTGGAAGTTTAATCGTTAAGGTAAGGTCACAAATTCTGAACAGAATTGTCAGTTTCGGATATTTAG
The DNA here is from genome assembly GCA_000715115.1 of Nicotiana otophora. Classification (NCBI taxonomy): domain Eukaryota; kingdom Viridiplantae; phylum Streptophyta; class Magnoliopsida; order Solanales; family Solanaceae; genus Nicotiana; species Nicotiana otophora. The sequence continues at coordinate 26,540 of AWOL01S0067649.1, forward strand.
ATGAATTTTATAACTGCTCGGTAATCTCTAAGATGTGTGTGCATTTCAAAAGGCATATTGTGTTTTGACTTATGGATGTTAATCAGTATTATGGTACTCACTTGGTTGATAGACTAATGATATTCCAATTATTGCTATGTGGCACTGAAGAATTATAGAAGTATTCCTCGTAGGATGATCATACATGTACGATGTGTTAGTCATTCGAGTGCTGGAGTTGGGACCGGATACGATTATTCATGTGTTCTATGAATTTGGAGAGAAAGAGTTCTCAAAAGGATATTGTTTCAGGGTTGCGGCCTATTTGAGGTGAACATTGTATTTAAACTTAATGGAGGCACTAGTTGCGTTAATTGTTTGTGATAGCTACGCGCTACGAATGCGTATATATGTGAGGTTTGAGCCCATGTGCGGGCATCGGGGCAAGTATTCATACTCGAAAGAATGCTTAGGCTATGATATGCCTAGAGTTGGCTGTTAAGCGTAAAGATATAATGTTTATCATATTTGTACCTTTGTTGAGAACTATCTGGGCTATAATTGAGGTTACAAATAAGCTAATTCCCTAAATAACTCGGTAGTTACTATTTCTGTGTTAACTTGATGATTTGAGTTGTGATAGCACAGTGTGCACATGCCTACTCTATGGAATGTTATTTATATCAATCCAGGAGCATTTAAATCTTATTTTATTATTATATACATGTGTACTTCTTAGATTTCTCATGTATGATATTCTTGGACTGGAGGCATGTGACCATGCCAGGCGGATTATGTTATTGGCACGTGAGTTATCCGTGCGAATCCATATACTGATGTTATTGGCATGCGAGTTGTCCGTGTGGATTCATATACTGATATTATTGGCACGTGAGTTATCCATGCGGATCCATATACAGATATTATTGGCACGTGAGTTGTCCGTGCGAGTCCATATATGGATACTATAGCACGTGAGTTATCCGTGCGGTTGATGTTAATGTGAGCTCTGGGAGAGATGGTTACAAATATTAGATTTGTGTGTCTTGGTTCTATTATGTATGATGAGCTCATAGCATTGCAGTTGTGGTGGTGCTTGTTGGATTGTCCATATACAGTACTAGGTGATTGATTATTTTGAGATAGTGAGTACACGAGGTTTCCACTGAGGTGCATCACATACAGCATATACATTGACATGTAGATATAGAGATGTCATATTCCTCATATCATTCAGGATTGATATATTTTACTTGTACTGAGTTTAACTGTTGAACTTGAAAGCATGCCTACATTTCTGCATTGTTATTTTTATACTGGATTGTACCTGTTAAGCTCGTCACTACTTTCAGCCCAAAGATTAGTCTTGTTACTTATTGAGTACATGGGGTCGGTTGTACTCATACTACACTTCTGCACCTTGTGTGTAGATTTTGATACTGATGTACCTACGTTCTAGTCATTGCTGCCTCTTGTTCATGTATACTTCAGACCGATGATGTATTTTTATTTCACACCAGCTTTGTAAAGTCTAAGCTTAGAAGCTCATGATTTGTACTACCAGTCCTTCGAAAGTGTATTAGAATCAGTTAAATATTAATTGAATTGGATTGTTGTTATTTGGCTTACCTCGACGTGGGGTTAGGTGTTATCATGGCTAGTTGAATTTTGGGTAGTGACAAAAAGACATCTTGAGAAATTCATAGTGACCATAACGGGTTCTGAATGCTATCATTAGAATATCTGAATCCCAATTGTAAATCATCAATACGCAGTAAAGGATACTTGTTCTTGATTGTAACTTTGTTCAATTGCCTGTAGTTGATGCACATCTGCATAGTACCATCTTTCCTTTTCACAAATAGAACCGGTGCACCCCAAGGCGACACACTAGGCCTAATAAACCCCTTATCAAGAAGTTCCTGAAGTTGCTCTTTCAATTCTTTTAATTCAGCTGGTGCCATACGATACAGAGGAATAAAAATAGGCTGAGTGCCCGGCACCAAGTCAATACCGAAATCAATAACCCTGCCGGGTGGCATACCTGACACGTCTATAATAAATACATCCGAAAAGTCTCGCACTACCAGTACAGAATCAATAGTAGGAATGACCTGCTGGGAACATCCTTGGGCCAAATATGACAAACACCCCTTCCCAAACATCCGTTGGGCCTTCAAGTAATAAATTACCCTGCTAGAAATATAATATAGAGAACCTCTACACTCAAACTTTGGCAATCCCGGTATCTCTAATGTCACGGTTTTTGCATAACAATCCATAATAGCATGACACGGAGACAACCAATCCATACCAAATATTACATCGAAATCAACCATACTAAGTAATAAGAGATCAACTCTAGTATCCAGTCCCCCAATAGCTACCACACATGACTGATACACACAGTCCACAATAATAATATCACCCACTGGCGTAGATACATGAACAAGTAAATCTAAGGACTTACAAGGCATATCCAGATAACGAGCAAACTATTATGATACATACAAATACATGGACCTAAGGTCAAATAATATAGAAACTTCCCTATGGCATACTAAGATAATACTTGTGATCACTGCATCTAAAGTAACGACATATGGCCTCAAAGGAATAGCATAGAATCGGGCCCGATCGCCACCTGATCGGCCTCCCCCTCTTGGGTGACCCCTGGCTGACTGAGCCCTACCCCGAGCTGGCTGGGCGGGTGGTAAAGCAACTGGTGCTGAAGTCGTAGCCTTACTCCTCCGCTGAGCTGAACCTACTATAAAGCGGGGACAATATCTCTTTATGTGACCCAAATCTCCACACTCAAAACAATCATTCTTAGAAAATGTCGGCAAGTACTGAGGTGGACCCCGAGAACTAGAATAGCTACCAGAAGAACCTGGTAAAGATGAACTCTGAACTGATGGTGCACGAGATAAACACTGAGCTGGAAGGGAACTAAGATAAGACTGACTCTGTCGAGCACTGTATGAACCATGGCTAGCTGATGCGCCACAATGAGCTGGACAAGCCATCTGAGCGGGCCTATAAGGTCGACCCCTGCTGTGATAAGGCTGGCCCCCAGAAGGAATACCGCTGGAATTACCCGGACAACGAGACCTCTTGGCATCCCTATCCTCACATTACTGAATATGGACCATCTCTAACCGTCGAGTACTGTGAACCACCTCGTCGAATTTAGCACCTGCTACATTTCCCAAAGTCATAACAAAATGGAACTGATGGTTGAGGACATTAATGAACCTCCTGATCTTCTCCCTCTCAGTGGGAACTAACCAAACTGCATGACGAGTCAATTCTAAAAACTGCATCTCATACTGAGTCACGGACAGGTCCTCCTGATGTAAATACTCGAACTACATGTGCAGTTCCTCTATGCGGGTCTGTGGCATAAATTTCTCCAGCAATAATACAGAGAACTCCTACCATGAAAGTGGTGCTGCACCAACCGGTCTTCTCTTGTCATAAGTCTCGTACCATTTGAAGGTTTCTCCGGTCAGCTAAAAAGTAGTAAACGATACCCCACTGGTGTCCAGAATACCTGTTGTACGAAGTATCTACTGATATCTATCCAAGAAATCCCGGGCATCCTCTAGCTCAGTTCCACTGAAAGTTGGAGGATGGAGTCTCCCAAACCTCTCTAATCTCTTCTGATCCACATCATTCATAATAGGATCCACCTAGGCCTGAGCAGCTGCAACCGGCTGGACTGGTAGTTCCTCCGGTATCTGAAGTCCCTGCACTACATGCTCTGGAGTATGGGCGACAGGGGTATGAGTACCTCCCCCGGCCTAAGAAGTGGCTGGTGTGGACTGAGCCGAAACCACCCCAGCAAGGCCAGTGCAAACAGTCAATATCTGGGCTAGAACCTCCTGAAGGCCTGGAATCACAATAGCCATAACTGGTGACTGAGATGGCCCCACCGGCTCGACTATATCTGGAACCTGCTCCTAAGCTGGAGCAATTAGTGGTGCTACATGTGCCGCTCTAACTGCTGTACGAGCTACACCTCGACCTTTATCACGTTCCCGACCTCTACCACGACCGCGACCTCTAGAGGCCCTAACTGGTGGCACTCACCCTTTCCTATTTTTTGTACTGTCAGATAGAAAGAAAATTAGACCCCAAAGAGTCCTTTACCACATTTCAGATAGAGGGGTCGGGTGGTTTACATACAACTGAGGCAAAGTGGTTTATGAACAACAAATCCATCAGACTATATGGAGATCCAACGCCCATCGATCTTCACTTTATGCAAAGTTCCACTTCTTCTGGCTGACTATCCAATCCGGTAGAACGTGTCCTCACTATCTCTAAGAGAATAGAATAATAGAAAATTAGTTTTCGGAGTCAACAAATTCACACGATAGAATACAAGAAAGTGAAATGTTCATAAGAGTTCGGTAGCCTCTCGAAGATAAGTACATATGTCTCTGTACCGATCCACAAGACTCTACTAAACTTGCTCATGACTCGTGAGACCTATGTAACCTAAGATCTGATACAAACTTGTTACGATCCAAAATCTTCATGTCGTGATGGCGCCTATCACAATACTAGGCAAGCCGACAACTGCAATAGGTCACAATTTCTTTTAAGTTTAAAAATATAATATATAAATTTAATAGCAACACCCCAAACATACTGATATAAAATACACTCCCAAAATCTGGTGTCACAGAGTACATGAGCATCTAAATAATAGCATAGTCTGACTAATATAAACATTGTTTGGAAATGTAGAACAGTATAAATAACTGAAAGAAAAGAGACTCAAGGTCTGCTAATGTCAAACAACTACCTCGATTGTCCCCAACAGATAATCTCCCAAAAACTAGCAAAGTGTAGTATGAGTACAACCGACCCCATGTATTCATTAAGTAACAAGATATGCGGATGCGCAGGAGCGAGGTGATAGAGCGCAAGAGCGAGATATTTTGCTGGTGCGGATGGTGGTTCGCACTAGTGCTGTGTTTTCTGCAGGTGCGTGGGTTGGGTCCTCAAGTAATTCCGCAGAAGCGGAGGTTATGTTGCAGAAGCGGCTAATGTGCCGCAGGTGCGAAAATGCTGCCAGAAGCTATAAATCGAGGTTTTGGTTCTTTCTTCATATTTTGAGATGTGCGACTCGGATTGAGGTGATTGTTGGAGAAACTTTCACTGAAGGATTTGGGTTAAGTGTTCTCTACTCGGTTTTGGTTATATTTCATGAACCCACTTTTGTTTTTGGTAATTGGATTGTGAATTTTATAGAGGAAATTCGGGGTTTTGGCGAAAGGTTTCATAATATGAACTTTTGAGTTTTGAATATTGAATTGAGGACGACTTTGAGTGAAACTAGTACTGTTGGACTCGTAATTGAATGGGTTGCTGAATTTTGTAAATTTTGTCGGGTTCCGAGGTGCGGGCCCGGGTTAGGCTTTTGGCCGATTTTGGGCTTTTGATTCAATCTTTGATGTTTTCGATTAGGATTGGGTCCTTTAGCATTGTTTGATGTAATCGAGTTGGTTTTGGTCAGTTTTGAGCCCGGAGATCATAACACGCGGAATGGCAGTTTGGAGCATCGCTTGGCTTGCTCGGTGTTGGGATTGCCTTGTTCGAGGTAAGTAACTCTTCTAATCTTAGTACTGAGGGTATGAAACCCCGAAATACGTGTTATGGGATTGGTATTGAGGTGACGCACATGCTAGGTGACAGGCGTGTGGGTATTCACCATGTGAATTGCGACTCTGTTGTTTCCATGGCACTGTATAGTGGTTCTACTTTGTTGATATCCATGTTTTCATCATGTGATAAAGTGGTTAAGCTGTCAATCATGCTAGATATCATGTTTAGGCATTTTGCCGATATTGTTTGGACCCATAGTGGTCGTCTCTTACTGTCATCTCACTTATTTCACTGATATTTCATACTGAGTCATATTCATGCATTCATATCATATCTCAGTCTCAGTTTTTTATTGATACGTCATATCATTATTGTTGGGCTAGTTTCATGACATTGTGAGCCCGTGAGAGAGGCTGGAGAGATTGAGGACTGAGTGAGGCCGAGGGCCTGAGTGAGAGTGATATTTTGGGATCGAGCCTTAGTAGTAAGTGGTAAGAAGATTAAGTTGTTTCAAACAACCATTAGATTCATAGGACACGACCTTTACCAAGGAACCTACAAACCAATCAGTAGATCCATTAAGTTCTCATCCAAGTTCCCTGATGAAATAACAGACAAAACTCAATTACAATGGTTCTTATTGAGCCTTAACTATGTCGCAGACTTTATCCCCAACATTAGGAAAATATGCAAACCATTATACAAGCTTTTTAAGAAAAACCCAGTCCCATGGAGTATAGAACAAACATGCACTGTTAAAAGGGTCAAGACAGTTGTTCAAAATCTTCCGTGTCTAGGTATTCCATCTAGATGAATTTATGATAGTAGAAACTGATGCTTTAGACGAAGGGTACGGTGGTATTCTTAAACAGAAAATTTCTCCCCAGTCTTTAGAACAATTAGGTCGTTTTACTTCTGAAATCTGGAATTTCGCTCAAAAGAATTATAGTACAATTAAAAAAGAGATTTTATCTATATTACTATGTATTACAAAGTTTCAAGATGATTTAATTAATAAAGAATTCTTTTTAAGAGTTGCATGTAAATCAGATAAAGAAATTTTACAAAAGGATGTTAAAAGCCATACTTCAAAACAGATTTTTACCAGATGGAGAGAATTATTATCTAGTTTTGATTTTCAAATTGAATTTATTAAAAGTGAAGAAAACTCCTTACTCGATTGTTTAACTAGAGAATTCCTACAGGGAAAAAATATGACCAAACCAGACGGGTCCCTTCAGGGCCTCGCCAAAAAGAGAGAATAGGTATTCTGCACTTGCAGACTACTTCCCATCTTTACCCATGAGACCACCCTTAAATATGATGGTAACCCCTCCGAGAGCTCCTAATACAAACAAGTCGTCAACAATGATAGTTCTTGGATCTATCTTAAAAATAGAAGGACCATTCTAACAGGATTCCTCAAAAGCTTCAACAAGCCAAACTGGGAAGATATTGACCACTTCAAACTATGCAATGAAGACCCCAGAGTCTTTTGCACAAGCAGTAAAGCCCGACATACCATCCAAAACGGAAGGTACAAAACTAGTTTATCAAGAAAAGGAAACATTCGAAATAATATCTAAAACACCAATTAAAGTATTTGCATTAGATAAAGGTTATGAAATTTTTTATAAGCACGATTTAATCAGACCTTGCTATACCAATAAAAATTACATTGAAACTAGTGACCCCCTGAAAACAAGGAGGTATTACCAATTAATCCTTACAAATACGGGTTCAGTCACCTTTGAGCATACACTACGCGATGTCAAAGATCCCGACAGTATTAGGTATTCAAGATTTACCATTAATAAAGTTATTAGCTCTTTTGAATGGGGAATGGATCACCTGCACACCCTGCTTGTGCCCTCCGTACAATATAGGCCAGGCACAGACACATGGTTCGTACAATGCAGCGAACAAGCAGCAAAATCAGCCATATCAAGGTGGTTCTACGACTGGTGGAAAACATTTTGTGGAACAGGTCAATCAATGCCCCGAATCTTCCACACTCACTATGAGATATTTTGTAAGTTCCTGGATAAATTCAAAGCATTTTAAGACCATTAAGAAGATTGACGGGTGCTAATTATATTAATTCAGGTATGAACAAGACTAATAATTTGAATGATATTAATTAATTATGATACTATATGTATGAGGAGAATTAAGAATGGCTTATGGTCTAAGAAGATCCCTAAGGCTATGTCAAGTGGAAAATTATATGATGGGATAAAGTTTCAAGTGAGTTCGCATAAGACTAAAATTCAAACGAGCATACCTCTCCAGATATGAAGAGTTATATGGTATATAACGTATCCCAAGAAAGATCTATGTGTCTAGTTTCTATTTCTTCAAACCGTTTGTCATTTGGATATTCCTAAAAGAAGTTATGTTCTTTGTACTAAAGGGTGGCAGAACAGCTATGCTAGTCTTGCGTAGCCTACGTAGCATAGCAGCGTAGCCTATGCACCATTGCGTAGACTTTGTGCGTAGCCTACGCGGGGAGGCTACACAGCTTTAGGGGACATTTTAAAGGGGCTAAAACAAGGTGTTTAGAGAGAGAAAATATTAGTTCTTCAACTTGGAGTTGATTTCTAGAGAGAAGGAGGAGCTCTTCCACCATGGATACACTTCAAGGTAAGTTATTTTGGTACAATGATGATTATATAACATAATTTAGTGATAAAACTAACATCATTATAGATCAAATCCGTAGGAAATGGGTTCAATCTTCAAGAACACTAAAAAGAGGAAAACTTAGAGTATGGGTAGCATGGTTATGAATTTTATTTGAAGTTGTAATATGATTTTGTATCAACCCTAAGGGAGGTCTTGAAAATGATATTTTGGGCAATAAAAAAGATGAATAGTGATAAATTGATATAAAAGGGATTGTTTTGAGTTTCAATTGATTATAATAGACTTGATAACTTAATTGATGAACGAATTGAATCGGGAATTGAATTGTGGGAAATATTTGGACATTTTAATCAATTGGAGCATTGTAGTATTTTCGGAGCTTGAAGGTTGATGTAAGTAACACTTCTAAATTTGATTATGTGGGTATGAATCACCGAATTTGGTATTATATAAATTGCTTGGAGGTGACGCACACGATAGTTAACGAGCGTGTGGACGTGCACCATAGAAATTGTGACTTGAATAAATTCTGTGGAGTTGAAAGATTAAAGAATCGTGTTATTATCAGTGTATCCTCCACATGTTAGAGAAATTTAGATGAGGTTCCTATTAAAGATCATGTTTAGACTACGTGTCGATATTTTGGGACCCATGTGGTCGAGTTGCTGTTGAATTGATTGTTTTAAATTGTAATTCCATATTCAATCATGTTTAGTCATTTCATGTCATATCTTAGTCTATGTTGCTATTTATTGATATATCATATTATTATTTTGGGCCTCTTTTCATGATATTTTGATCCCAAGAGACTGGAGAGATTGATGATTGAGTGATGCTGAGGCCCTAATTGTGAGGATATTTAAGGGATCGAGTTGCGTGCCGCAATATGCCATGTTGTCTTTATATATATTATTATTATTTGGATCGGGGCTGCTCCCCAGCAGCCCGCCTTATAGTATTTATTATTATTATTGTAACGACATGGCCGGTCGATTCGAGAGTTATAGCCCTGTTTTCCCTATTTCTGCTTCTTTTTATGTAATTCAGCTATATTGTGTTATACCCGGTTAGTTGGTTCGGGTCCGGAGTGGTTTTAGAGTGAATTGAGACACTTGGTCTCTTTGGGATAACTAAAGTTGAAAAGGTCAACCAGATGTTGACTTATGTGTAAATGGTCAAAGAATCAAATTTTGATGATTCTGTTAGCTCCGTTAGTTGATTTGGGATTTAGGAGCGCATCCGGAATGTGATTTGGAGGTCCGTAGTGGAATTAGAGTTGAATTGGCAAAAGTTAGAAATTAGGCGATTTAGATCGGCAGTGGAAAATTTGATATCGGGGTCGGAATGGATTTCCGAAAGTTGAGTAGGTTCATGGTGTCATTTGTGACGTGTGTGTAAAATTGGATATCATTCGGACATGGTTTGGTTGGTTTCGACATTGGTTGTCGAATTTGGAAGTTTAGAAGTTTTTAGGATTAAATCTGAGGGTAATTTGGGGGTTTGATGTTGTTTTGAGTATTACGAAGGTTCGACTAAGTTTGTATGTTGATATATGACTTGTTGGTATGGTTGATTGAGGTCGCGAAGGCCTCGGGTGTGTTTCGGGTGGTTAACAAATCGACTATTGGTGTTGGGAGTTAGCTAGTTTGCTGGTTTCTGAAGCTGCTGGTGTTTTCTGCACCTGCGAAAGGGGAGCCGCAGGTGCGAGAACGCAAGCGCGTGTGGAAGTTCGCAGGTGCGAGGATGCAAGCGCGCGTGAAAGTTCGCAGGTGCGGACAGTGTAGAGGTAGGCTGGGTCCGCAGATGCATAGGAGAGGTTGCATCAGCGAGTCCGCAGATGCGGATAGGTTCCCACATAAGCAGAAGTGAGGAGGTAAGGCAGTGGCCGCAGGTGCGAGGTCGTTTCCGCACCTGCGTGGTCGCAGATGATGATATGGAGCACAGGTGCGAAGTTGGGGGTTTTAATGATTTTCGCAGGTGCGGAGGTTCTTGCGCAGATGCGACACCGCATGTGCACATATTTAGCCACAGGTGCGTAACACCTGGGAAGAAACTATAAATAGAACACTTCGCAAATTTTGGTTCATTTCCACCATTTTCAAGTCGTTTTTGGAGTGCTTTTGGAGGGAGATTCAAGGGCTTTCAGTGAGGTAAGTTACTTGGGCTCTAATACTCCTATCTATGGTGTTTTCCTTTGTATTAGAATCTAATTAGTGGAAAATAGGGGGTTAGGGCTTGGTATTTTGTAGAGTTTAATCTAAGGATTTGAGGGATCAAATGATGTCGGATTTTGATTAATTTGGTATGTATGGACTCGTGAGTGAATGGACTTTCATGTTTAGTAACTTTTGTCAGATTTTGAGGCGTGGGCCCGGGGGCCGGGTTTGAGTCAATTTCGGGTTTTGAGTCTAATATGGTAGTTTTCTTGTGAAGTTCATTCCTTTAGTGTATATTTATGGTATTGTACTGGTTGTGAATAGATTCATAGCATTTGGAGGCGGCATCGAGAGGCAAGAGCATAGCGGAATAGAGATTTTCTCTATTTGAGGTAAGTAACGGTCTTAAATCTGGTCTTGAGGGTATGAAACCCCGAGAAATTCATATAATATTGATATTTAGAGGTGACGGGCGTGTGAGCGTGTACCGAGTGGGATTGAGATTTGGTCTGTCCCAGTAGTCTGTAAAGTAAAACTCACCTTTATTATTACCTGTTCACTCTTGTTTTCGAGTTATTGACTGTCTTATATGTTAGAAATCTTGCTTTGGTTGTATGGAAACCCTGTTTGGGCTGTTGTTGTGATAATTGTGAGGCTGGAAAGGCTAGTGACTGATATAGGGTCTGATTGTTGGGTTGAGAGCTATGTGAGATATGTTGGATCGGACTACGCACCGCAGTAAATGTTGGATCGGGTTGCACTCCACAACAAGTCTTCAGGCCATGATATTGGATCAAGTTGCACGCCGCAGTAATATATTGATCGGGATGCACGCGCGTAGCAGTATTGGGTCGGGCTGCACGCCGCAGCAATATAGCGCTTTTGGCTGTAAGAGCCCCTCCGGAGTCTCTACACCACCAGTGAGCACATGTACCTTTTATTGTGAGTATTGAGGTAGTACCCCTATGAGGCTGTACTTGCTCTTATTTTGTTGTTGCACTTCATTGCTAATTGTTGTTGTTGTGGAATTTTCTGGAGGGCTTATATTGTTGTACCTGAGCTCGAAATGTTTTGATTTAAAACACCAAATTAAAAGCATGTCTACGTTTCTTGCTGAAATTACTGAAATGAATTGCATTTGTGTAGCTCGTCAGTGCTTCTTAGTTCCTTATTTAATTTTGTTACTTACTGAGTTGAAAGTACTCACATTACTCCCTGCACCTTTTGTGCAGATTCAGGTTAGACCGTTCGCAGAGATCGTTGAGTTCTTGCACTTGTGGTTGTCAGAGACTTATGAGGTAGCTGCCAGCATTCCCATCCCTTGATTCTCCTCTCTTAAAATCTTTTCTTTATGTCTGGGCATTATCGGAATATTGTAAACTCTGATTCTAGTCTAGTTTAGATGCTCATGACTTAGTAACACCCCAATGTCGGGCTATTTTTCCGCACCTATGTTTAATTGGGTTTTACCCCGTATTTATGAGAAATTCCAGTTATTTTAGTTGTCTTAATTCATTTCTATAAAATTTTGAAAGTGTTTTGGAAAGGTCAGCTTGCCTAGTACCACGACAGGTGCTATCACGACGGGTTAGGTTTCGGGTCGTGACAAGTTGGTATCAGATCCTAGGTTGCATAGGTCTCACGAGTCATGAGCGGGTTTAGTAGAGTCTTGCGGATTGGTACGGAGACATCTGTACATATCTTGGAGAGGCTGCAGAAACCTTAGGAAACTCCACATTCTTGAATTCTTGTAGTGCAAATCTGTTGATTCTAGTAACTAAACATCTGTTGTTTCATTCTCTAGCAGATGGTGAGGACTCGTGCTACCGGTCAGAAGGGCCAGCCAGCCCCGCGAGAGGTTGAGGCCGTGGTAGGGGTAGAGGTGCAGCCCACACAACAGCTGGGGCAGTACCTGCAGATCCACCAGTTGTCCTAGATTATGACTAGATTGCAGTTGTTGATGCACCAGCTCAGGCACCACCTGTGCCTATTGTGTTTCTTGGCCTCTAGGAGTCCCTAACTCATATTCTAACATCGTGTACCGGCCTTGCTCAGGCGGTCTCTATCTCAACGGCCGCAACCACTTCTCAGGCCAGGGGAGGTGCTCATATTACCACTACTCGCCCAGTCGGTTGCACCTGCTCAAGACTATGTGGTTCTTGCTATGCCTGATGATGAGCAATATAGATTTGAGAGGTTTGGGAGACTCTAGCCTCTATCTTTCAGTGGTGCAGAGGGAGATGATCCAGGGGGTTTCTTGGACAGGTGTCAGAGAATACTCCGTACCGCAGGTATTGTGGAGACCAGTGGGGTCTCGTTCACTACCTTTCAGTTCTATGGGGCTGTATTTAGTTGGTAGAAGGCTTACGAGAGGCGTAGGCCGGTCGGCGTAGCGCCCTTTACTTGGCAGACGTTCTCCGTTATCTTTCTCAAAAAGTTCATGCCTTGGTCCCACAAAGAGGAACTGCAAAGATAATTTGAGCAGCTTCATCATTGTGATATGTCTGTGATGTAGTAAGAGATGCGATTCTTGGAGGTGGCCCATCATGCTATCTGGTTGGTTCCCACAGACAGGGAGAGAATCAGGCGGTTTATAGATGGCCTTACTTATCAGCTGTGATTGCTTATGACCAGAGAGAGAGTGTGCTACTTTTGATGAGGTTGTCGACATTGCTCGGCAGATTGAGATAGTTTGTGGTTAGGAGAGGGTTGAGAGGGAGGCCAAGAGGCCTCGTGGACAGTGTGGATTTAGTGGTACTCCTTCTAGGGGTGAGTTCCAACACACCAGAAGCCGTCCATTTAGGCATGCTCATACAACTCGCTCAGTTCACCGTGGTGCATCATCTGGCCACGGTTCTCACAGTTATCAGCAGGGTTGTTCATCTCTTGGTGCCCTCTCAGCGCAGAGTTCTTCTCGTACTCCATCGGTTCAAGGTTCATCTATGCCAGGTCTTTCTGCTAGTTATCTTGGTGCTTGGGGCTCCATTCAATCCCCAGCACCAGCACTGGGGTGTTTCCATGAGTGTGGGGAGTTTGGTCATATTGGGAGAGAGTGTCCCCGTTTAGTGGGAGGTCCCGCTCCGTAGAGGAGTCAGTCTATATCATCAACATCAGTTCCTCCACCACCAGCCCAATCAGCTAGAGGTGGAGCCCAATCAGCTAGGGGTCGCCCGAGAAGGGGAGGCAGATCAGGGGCTGGCCAGGCCTATTTCTATGCTCTTCCTGCCAGACCAGATGCTATTGCTTCGGATGCTATGATTACAGTTATTATCTCAGTTTGCCACAGAGATGCCTATGTGTTATTTGACCCTAGTTCCACTTATTCATATGTTTGCTCATGTTTTACTCATTTTCTGGATATGCCCCGTGAGTCTTTAGTTTCATATGTTCATGTATCTACTCCCGTGGGCGATACTATTATTGTGGACCAAGTATATTGATCATGTGTAGTGACTATTGGGGGTCTGGAGACCCGAGTGGATCTTTTAATGCTCAGTATGGTCGAATTTGATGTGATATTGGGTATAGATTTTTGCCTCCATGTCATGCCATTCTATATTGTCACACTAATACTGTGACGTTTGCGATGCCGGATTTGTCAAGGTTGAGCGGAGCGGTTCTATAGACTATGTACCTAGTAGGGTTATCTCATATTTGAAGGCTCAGCGGATGGTTGTGAAGGTTTCTCTATCCTATTTGGCATTCGTGAGGGATGTTAGTGCAGAGACTCGTGCCATTGATTCTGTTCCGTGGTACTTGACATTTCGGATATGTTTCCTGTAGACCTGCCGGGCATGCCACCCTATAGGGATATTGACTTTGGTATTGATTTCATGCCGGCCACTTAGCCCATTTCTATCCCACCGTATCGTATTCCAACCGCGGAGCTGAATGAGTTGAAAGAAGAGCTTCAGGAACTCCTTAATAAGGGGTTTATTCATCGTAGTATGTCACCTTAGGGTGCACCAGTTCTATTTGTGAAGAAGAAAGATGGTTCCATGAGAATGTTCATTGATTACAAGCAGTTGAACAAGGTCACAGTCAAGAACAAGTATCCTTTTCCTCGTATTGATGATTTATTTGACCAGCTTCAGGGAGCGAGGGTGTTCTCCAAGATTGATCTGAGGTACGGTTGTCACCAGCTGAAGATTCAAGATTTGGATATTTTTAAGATAACTTTTAGGACCCGATATGGCCATTATGAGTTCTTGGTAATGCCTTTTGGGCTGACCAATGCCCCAGCAACATTCATGCATTTGATGAACAGTGTATTCCAGCCCTATTTAGACTCATTCATTATTGTATTCATTGATGACATCCTGGTG
>AWOL01S0067651.1:0-53123 GCA_000715115.1 Nicotiana otophora
TCAAGACTGCCTTGACCACAGCTCCAGTGTTAGTTCTGCCATCAGCTTCAGGTTCTTACACTGTGTATTGTGATGCCTCGAGGATAGGCATTGGATGTGTTCTAATGTAGAAGGGTAGGGTGATTTCCTATGCCTCGTGCCAATTGAAGACCCGTGAGAAGAACTATCATGTCCATGATCTTGAGTTAGCAGCCATTGTTCACGCCTTGAAGATGTGGCGTCATTCTTTGTATGGGGTTCATTGTGAGATTTATGCTGATCACCGGAGTCTGTAACATCTGTTTAGGCAAAAGGATCTTAATTTGCGTTAGTGGATATGGTTGGAGATTCTTAAGGACTATGATATCACTATTTTATACCATCTGGGGAAGGCCAATGTGGTGGCCGATGCTTTGAGTCACCGGGCAGAAAGTTTGGGGAGTTTAGCATATCTTCCGGTAGCTGAGAGACCTTTGTCATTAGATATTCAGGCCTTAGCGGGCCAGCTTGTGAGATTGTATATTTTGGAGGCGAGTCGGGTGTTGGCTTGCGTGGTCTCCAGGTCTTCTCTTTTTGACCATATCAGGGAGCGTCAGTATGATGACCCCCACTTGCTCATTCTTCAGGACAGGGTTCGGAGAGGTGATGCTAGGGATGTGACTATTAGTGATGATGGCGTGTTGAGGATGCAGGGCCGAATATGTGTGCCTAATGTAGATGGGCATCGGGAGTTGATTCTTGAGGAGGCCCACAACTCGCCGTATTCCATCCATCCGGGTGCCGCGAAGATGTACCGGGATTTTAGGCAGCACTATTGGTGGAGGCAGATGAAGAAGGATATAGTTGCGTTTGTAGCTCGGTGTCTTAGTTGTGAACAGGTTAAGTATGAACATCAGAGACCGAGTGACTTACTTCAGAGGTTAGAGATCCCAGAGTGGAAGTGGGAGTGAATCACCATGGACTTCGTAATTGGGCTCTCACGGACTTCGAGGAAGTTCGATGCTATTTGGGTGATTGTGGATCGGCTGACCAAGTCTGCTCACTTCATTCCTATTGGTACTACTAACACTTCAGAGTGGTTGGCTGAGACTTATATTCACGAGATTGTTCACCTGCATGGTGTTCCAGTTTCCATCATTTCGGATAGAGGTACTTAGTTCTCATCGCAATTTTGGAGGGCCGTGCAGTGAGGGTTGGGTACAACCTTTCACCCTCATATGGATGGATAGTCCGAGCGCACTATTCAGATATTGGAGGATATGTTGCGTGCTTGTGTCATTGACTTTGGCAGTTTATGGGACAAGTTTCTGCCACTCGTGGAGTTTGCATATACCAATAGTTATCAGTCAAGCATTCAGATGGCTCCGTATGAGGCTTTATATGGGAGGAGGTGTAGATCTCTAGTAGGATGGTTTGAGCCAGGTGAGGCTATGCTCTTGGGTACAGACTTGGTCCAGGATGCATTAGATAAGGTGAAATTGATTCAGGAGTGGCTTTGCACGACACAGTCTAGGCAGAAGAGCTATGCGGACAGGAAGGTATGTAATGTGTCTTTTATGGTTGGGGAGAAGGTTTTGCTGAAGGTATCACCCATGAAGGGTGTTATGAGGTTTGGGAAGAGGGGCAAGTTGAGCCCCCGGTTCATTGGGCCTTTTGAGGTGCTTCAGTGGATAGGTGAGGTGGCTTATAAGCTTGTCATGCCACCCAGCTTGTCAAGTGTACACCCAGTGTTTCATGTTTCCAAGCTTCGGAAGTATATTGAAGATCCGTTCCATGTTTTGGACTTCAGCACGATTCAATTGGAGGGTGATATGACTTATGATGTGGAGCCGGTAGCTATTTTGGATCGGCAGTTTCGAAAGTAGAGGTCAAAGGACATGGCTTCAGTCAAGGTGCAATAAAGAGGTCAGCCTGTGGAGGAGGGCACTTGGGAGACTGAGCGGGAGATGCAGAGTAGATATACATACCTATTTGAGACTTCAGGTATGTTTCTAGACCCATTTAAGGACGAACGTTTGTTTAAGAGTGGGAGGATATAATGACCCGGCCGGTCGTTCCGAGAGTTATAGCCCCGTTTTACCCATTTCTGCTTCTTTTGATATAATTCAGCTATATTGTGTTATACCGGGTTAGTTGGTTTGGGTCCGGAGTAGTTCCGGAGTGAATTGAGACACTTGGTCTCTTTGGGATAAGCTTATGTTGGGAAAGTCAACTGGATATTGACTTATGTGTAAACGGTATCAGATTCAAATTGTTTTGAGTTTGTTAGGTAATTTTGGACTTAGGAGCGCGCTAGGAATGTGATTTGGAGGTCCACAGATGCCTAGGAGAGGTCACATTTGTGAGTCCGCAGATGCGGATAGGTTCCCACAGAAGCGGAAGTGAGGAGGTCAGGCAATGGCCTCAGGTGCGAGGTCTTTTCCGCACCTGCGTGGTCGCAGGTGTGGATATGGAGCATAGGTGCAAAGTTGGGTTTTTCTTTTATTTTCCGTAGGTGCAGAGTTTCTTGCACAGATGCGGCATCGCAGATATGCATATTAATCCGTAGGTGCAAAAGACCTGGGCAGAAACTATAACTAGAACACTTTGCGAATTTTGGTTCATTTCCACCATTTGCAAGTCGGTGTTTGGTGCTTTTGGAGTGAGTTAGAAGGGAGATTCAAGGGTTTTCAGTGAGGTAAGTTTCTTGGGCTCTAATACTCCTATCAATGGTGTTTTCCCATTGTCTTATCATCTAATTAGTGGAATTTAGGGGTGAAAATAGGGGGTTAGGGCTTGGAATTTTTGAGAGTTTAATTTAAGGATCTGAGGGACAAAATAATGTCAGATTTTGATAAATTTTGTATGTATGGACTCGTGAGTGAATGAGATTTCAAGTTTTGTATTTTTTGTCGGATTTCGAGGCATAGGCCCTGGGGTAGAGTTTGAGCCAATTTTGGGTTTTGAGTCTAATTTGTTAGTTTTTCTTGTGGGATTTAATCCTTTAGTGTATATTGATGTTGTTGTACTAGTTGTGAATAGATTCTGAGCATTTGGTGGACAAATCGAGTGGCCAGAGCATAGCGGAATAAATATTTGCTTGGTTTGAGATAAGTAACGGTCTTAAATCTTGTCTTGAGGGTATGAAATCCCGAGAAATTCATATGATATTGATATTTGGAGGTAAGGTACAAGTTGGGTTATGGGCGTGTGAGCGTGCACCGAGTGGGATTGAAACTTGGTCAATCCCGGTAGACTGTAAAGTCAAATATATCTTTGTTATTACCTGTTCACTCTTTTTTTCAGGTTATTGACTGTCTTACATGTAAGAAATCATGCTTATGTTATATGGAAACCCTGTTGGGACACGCAGTGGTCGTGAACTTGTTGTATTGACTATTAAATTGTTGTCTTGGACTCAGTCATTGTTTGCTTATCCATTATGTCCCAGCTCTCTCCCATGATTTGATTTGTACTTGTTATAGTCTTTGTTTGGGATGTTGTTGTGATAATTGTGAGGCTGGAAAGGCTAGTGACTGATATAGGGCCTGAGTCCCGGGTTGAGATCTATGTGAGATATGTTGGATCAGACTCTGCGTCGTAATAAATGTTGGATTGAGTTGCACGTCGCAACAAGCCTTCGGGCCATGATATTGGATTGGACTGCATGCCGCAGCAATACTTGGATCGGGCATCACACCGCAACAATATATGGATTGGGCTGCATGCCGCAACAGTATTGGATCGAGCTGCACTTCGCAGCAATATAGTGCTTGGGCTGTAGGAGCCCCTCCGGAGTCTGTACACCCCAGTGAGCGAATGTACCTTTGATTGTGAGTATTAAGGTTGAGAGCCGAGTGATTGAGCTGTTGAGATAGATGAGTGGCAGTAGACCTGTGAGGCTGTACTTGCTCTTATTTTGTTGTTGCACTTCGTTGCTAATTGTTGTGTTGTGGAATTTTCCGGAGGGATTATATTGTTGTGCCTGAACTCGAAATGTTTTGATTTAAAACACCTAATTGAAAGCATGTCTACTTTTCTTGCTGAAATTACTGAAATGAGCTGCATTTGTGTAGCTCATCATTGCTTCTCAGTTCCTTATTTAATTTTGTTACTTACTGAGTTGGAAGTACTCACGGTACTCCCTACACCTTGTGTGCAGATTCAGGTGAGACCGTTCGCAAAGATCGTTGAGTCCGTGAAGTTGTGGTTGTCGGAGACTTATGAGGTAGTTGTCGGCGTCTGCAGCCCTTGATTCTCCTCTATTATTATCTTTTCTTTCTTTTTGGGTATTATTGGAACATTGTAAATTATGATTCTAGCCTGATTTAGCTGCTTATGACTTAGTGACACCCCAATGTCGAGCTATTTTTCCGCACTTATGTTTAATTAATTGTTTACACCGTATTTATGAGAAATTTCAGTTATTTTAAATGTCATAATTCATTTATGTTAAATTTTGCAAGTGTTTTGGAAAGGTTGGCTTGCCTAGTACCATGATAGGCGCCATCACGATGGGTTAGGTTTTGGGTTGTAATAATTATGGGATCGGACTGCACGTTGTAGTCGACCAAATTGTCTTTATACAGCGCTTGGACTGAAAGAGTCCCTACAGAGTCTGCATACACCCCTAGTGAGCACGGTTGATTTATAGCACTTGGGCTGAAGGACCCCCTCTGGAGTCTGCACACACCCCTAGTGAGCGTGGTTGCTTTATATCTACGGATGGATCTTCCCTGGACATGGATCTTGTCCGAATCATTACTATTGAGTGATGGATCTTCCCTGCACATGGATCTTGCCCGAAGCATTTATATTGAGGGTTGGATTTTTCCTGTACATAGATCTTGTCCGTATCATTGATATTTGGGGATGGATCTTCCTTTGGGCTGCATTGGCCTTATACAGTACTGAGTGACTGACTGTCTGTTGATGAATATACATATATATTTGGGATGGATCTTCCCTGGGTTGGATTGGCCATATACAATACTGAGTGATTGAGTATTTTAGATTATGAGTGCACAAAGTTTTCACTAAGGTGCATCACATATAGTATGGATGTTGGCATGTAGATACAAAGATTTCATATTCCATGTATTGTTCAGAATTGATCCGTTTTATTCGTACTGAAAGCAACTGTGGAACTTGATAGCATACCTACATTTCTATATTGTTATTATTTATATTGGACTGTATCTGCGAAGCTCGTCACTGCTTTCAGCCCAAAGGTTAGTCTTGTTACTTATTGAGTTAGTTGTACTCATACAACACTCTACACCTCGTGTGCATATCCAGGTGCTTTCAGACACGGCGACCATTAGATCTCAGAGTGCTATCGGTTGGAGACTATCAAGGTAGATGTCTGGAGTCCGCTGACCTTGACTCCCTTTCTTTCAGGTATTGTATTGTTCTATACTTTCAAACAGTGCTTTGTCAATCAGACTTCGTATTCATATTAGATGCGCATGTACTCAGTGACATCGGGTTTTGGTAGTATTTATATATGTAATTGTGAGATTTCTTCCGCTGAATTTAAATATTATGTTTTCAAACTTAAAAGATATGGTAGTTTATTGAGATTGTCGGCTTACCTAGTATTGAGATAGGCGCCATCACGACAGGTGTGATTTTGGGTCGTGACAAGTTGGTATCGGATCCTAGGTTACATACGTCTCACGAGTTATAAGTAGGTTTAGTAGAGTCTTGCGGATCGGTACAGAGACGTCTATACTTATGTTCGAGAGGCTGCCGAACCTTTAGGAAAAAATTCACTTTCTTGTATTTTATCGTGCGGAATTGATTCGGCTTGAAATATAACTCTTTGAATTCCCTCCACTCATTTGTGTGCGCATGTGAGCGCTCAGTATCAGTTGTGCATCGCTGGCTTGTAATTCCATGAACGAGGTTCGAGATGTGTATTCTGTATTTTGGTGATGGAACAGTCTAGAGAACTTGAGGCCAGGTTTAGACCGTAACTTACACTCGGCAGTTTCGGTTGTAAGAACTTATACATTTGGACTCATATGTCCGGTAATGTTCCTACAAGAAGAATTTATGGCTCAATGAGCGGTTAAATGGCTATATGATAAGTATGATGTGATTGCGGAATGTGTTAAGATGTATAGAATGTGACAAGAAATGTTTTCCTTTTGATAAAAAAAAGAAAAAAAAGGCTGCTTGGTGTCTGTCTTGGTTTGACGTATAGTCTCGAGTACGAATATGTTGAAGTATTTTTCACACTGTTAAATTATGGGACAAATTAAATTTTCATGTCTTGTTACTCAGTTTGGACTAGGAAAGATTAAGTGATTGCATAGTAATTATGGCTGCGAAAGGGTATAACAAGATGCCAATTTGAGGCTAAGCATGTGGGTTACCTCCTGCGGAGTAATCTAAGTAGGTGTGTTCCCTATAATGTTGAGTAGAGAGAGTTTCTTTTCTACCAGCGAAGTGTATGTGTTGATATTCGAATTTGAATGTGGTTGAGAAAGTTAACTTGACTATCACGAGAATGAAGGCGAGCTTAGCAGATGAATTGAGGTATTTTATGGTTTGTGTTACCTGCGCTTGTGAAGAATTTTTGTTGAACTGACTGACGTATTATGGAAGTAATAGAGTACGAATATTGGGAGTTATGGAATGTTTTGTTCTATGGGTTTGAGCCAAGAGGGGGAGCCTGTTATTGATGATTTGATTTTATGGTTATGTGTTGTACTGGTTTCAGTTGGAGGTATACTTGTGAATTGGTTATGGCTTAAAGAGATTGAGATCGAGGATGACTAGAGTAAAGAAATTCCTGGATACAGGTTATATTGCACTTTATGAGTATTTTATTTAAACTTAGTGAAGGCACTAATTGCATTAACTATTTGTGATAGTTGCGCGCCATGAGTGCGTACATATGGAGGGTTTGAGCCATGTGCGGTTATCGAGGCAAGTATTCATACTCGGAAGAATGCTTAAGCAAAGATATTCCTAGAGTTGACTGTTAAGCATAATGTTATAACGTTTCTCATATTTGTACCTTTGTCGAGAACTATCTGGGCTACACCTGAGGTTACGAAGAGTCTAATTCCCTTAATAAATTGGGTAGTTAATATTTCTGCATTAACTTGCTGATTTGAGTTCTGATCGCACACTTAGCACATGCCTACTCTATGGTGTGTTATTTATACCAGTCTAGGGGCATGTGAATTTTATTTCATCTATCATATACATGTGTACTTATTTGATTGCTCCTACATTATATGTTTGAACTGGAGGCCTGTGACCATGCCAGGTGATTGGTATTATTAGCACGTGAGTTATCATTACGAGTCTAGATATTGATACTATAACACGTGAGTTTTCTGTGCTGTTGATATTAATGTGATCTATAGAATATATGGTTACCGTTGTTAGATTCGTGTGTCTTGGTTCTACTATATATAATCACCTTATAGCATTGCAATTGTGGTGGTGCTTGTTGAACTTGCAATACGATTCTCTTCTTTGAGACATTTTCCATTTTTGGGTACACGGATTGCTCAGTTGAGGCTTGAGTTATATTGGTTTGGCATGAAATGAGGCAAGAAAATGTTATATTATGCGTATTTCCAAATACAAAATACTTTTGCAAACCAAACATATGTGCTCTAGTAAGAAGCACAGGGCCAGAAAAGAAAAAGAGACTAAATGGTGCAAGTATTATTCTAATAGCATTGTCACTTGGGAGTTGGAAGCCTATAATCAATGGTAATAATCCTATGGTAGGAATAATAATAAATACAATATAAATCTATGAAAGATAAATATCACAAAGGACATGGTGGTATCTATGAGTTGGTTAAGGTTAAGAAAATAGAAATATGTACAGTGATGCTCGGGAATGAATAGAAACTTTTGCAATGAAAGGGAAGGAAGTGGATTGAACATTTGTCATATATAAGAACTGTTAGCAACCATATCAAACAATTATATATCTAAAGGAAACTCAAAAGTTACAATGTAAGTGGAGGCATAAATCACCCACAGTAATGAATCTAAGTAAGATAAATATCTTGTTGGTGTTCGGATGGAATAAAAGAGTATTATGGAAGGAGTTGGAAACTAGAGAATCAAGTGTCCTATGAGTACAAACTATGCTTAGAAGTAATTTTATATTTATGAGAAAGTATTCGAATGGAAGAAATTGAATTTTAATATAGGCAAGAAATGCTCTTTCATGTGTGACTTGGTGTACACATAATAAATAGAGAATACAGATATGCATAGTAGTAATATGTATTGCAATATAGGGTAACCGGTGTTGGAATGCGAGAGGTATAGATATGCAACTGTTTAAAATAATAAATAATTATTTGATGCAATTTTGGTATATGCACTGCCATGTCAGACTTAGATATTTTCTTGTTATATGTTGATGATGTATGTGTGGTTGTGCGGGTCTTACATAGTTTGTTGTTGTACATTGAGCATATATGTGCGGTCATGTGGGTCCTAGACATCATATTATGTAAAGATATTTGGTTATTGAATTATGTTGAAATTGGTGCCCGTGTGGTCGCTAGTTCTGGACAGGTTGAAGTTTTGGTATAGTCTCAATAGCAGGTGATACTTTGCCGAAACTGTTAAGCATTTAGAGAGTTAGCCAAATTTTGGGGGCCTTAAGGAAGTCGAAATTGTGGAAGAATATCTAAGACCCATATGAAGTCAGGAATGATTAAGAATGATGGTTAAGGTGAAAGGAGGATAATGATGTTCCTAATAATGACTTGCAAAACTATCACGACCCAAAATCCACATAGTCGTGATGGTACCTAACCCAACCCGTCAGGTAAGCCAGTTAACAACTATTTACTTTAAATTAATAATTAACTGACTCTATATCCTCACATAAATATCCTCATAATTAAGCCCTCGGCCTCACACAGTCATCAACCTCTCCAGTCTCTCGGGCTCTAAGAAATCCTGATAATTAACCCAAAATTGATAATATGATGTTTTAATAAGTAGCAACAAAGTCTGAGATATGATATAAAATGAATAAACATGACTGGGTGTGAAATTACAATTTGAACATATAATTCAACCACATAAATGATCCCAGTGGGTACCAATAATAACAACATATATCTAAGAATTATTATTTATACGAGTCTCAGCTCAATTTTCTCTAACACATAGAGAATGTAGTTGTATCAACATATTATTCAACTACACAGTTGTCATGACCCAAAATCTCACCTATCGTGATGGCGCCTATCTCAATACTAGATAAGCCGACAATCTCAATAAACTCACATATACTTTATGTTTAAAAAAGCATAATGATTAAATTCAGCGGAAGAAAATTCACAAATACATATATAAACACTCCTAAAACCCGATGTCACTGAGTACATGAATATCTAATATGAATACAAGTCTGGAAATATGGTCCATAATAGTTTGAGACTAAATGCAGTAAATACGAAGGTAGAGAAGGAGAGGCAAGGTCGCGAAACATGGCAGCTACCTCTGAATCTCTGAAAAGTCAACCGTGCGAAAGAATCAACACCCGCTATATCCGGGAACACCTGGATCTGCACACGAAGCGTAGTGTGTAGAATGAGTACAACAAACTCAGCAAGTAACAATAATAAAAAGGAACTGAAGATAGTGAGGAACTTCATAGTTATAGTTCACTTTCACTAATTCCAGCAAAGGAAAGACATGCTTCCAAATCCAGCAGTTTAAGTCAAACCCGTTTTATACAGTTCAAGTTCATGTAATGCGGATATAAAACTCTTTCAGCGAATTTCACAATAATTAAAGATAGCAACTAAGTGAAACAACAAATTAAAAGCATGTACAGCCTCTTAGGACAATAGTCACTTAACTCGTCACAACAGCTCAACCACTCGGCCCTCAACACTCACACTCAATGGGTACCCGCGCTCACTAAGGGTGTATTGACTCCGGAGGGGCTCCTACAGTCCAACCGCTATAATCCTCACGGACAACTCACGTGCCATAATATCCCACACGGACAGGCCCTCGACCTTACTCAGTCATTAACCTCTCTAGTATCTCGGGCTCTCGGAAATCACAAAGATCAACCGAAACAAAGACAACATAGTGTATCAAACAAAATCAAGAAAGACTAAGATATGATACGCAAGAAAAATCATGATTGAGTACAAGACATCAATTAGCAAATAATTCAACAAGTACGCGACCTATGCGGTTCCCAACAGTACTATCGCATAGCCTAAGCATGATTTACAATCAAATTTCTTTAACACATAAAGAGAGCATATAGCTAACAACAAGTTATTCAACTTTACAGTATGAGGCCCCGACCAAGTCACAATCCCCTCTGTGCATGCCCGCACACCCATCACCTAGCATGTGCTTCACCTCCAAAATAATCACATGACACAAAATTCGGGGTTTCATACCCTCTGGACCGTTTTTAAAATTGTTACTTACCTCAAACCGTGAAATTCTTATTCCGCTAAGCCTTTTCCTCGTGAATTAGCCTCCAAACGCCTCGAATCTAGACACAAACAATTTGATTCAAGTAATAAAATTTATTGGAATTAATTCCATAAGAAAATGCTAATTTTCCATAAAAAACCAAATTTTAGCTCAAATATCGCCCGTGGGGGCCACATCTCGGAATCCGGCGAAACTCACAAAATCCGACAACCCATTGAATTACGAGTCCAACCATACCGGTTTCACTCAAATCCGACTCTGAATCGACACCGAAATCTCAAAAATTCATTTCTTTGAGATTTCTAAAATTTTCCCAAATTTCAATCTCAAAAGACTAATTAAATGGTGAAAACAAATGATGGATTCGGGTAATCTAACCATAATTGAGTTAAGAACACTTACCCCGATGGTTTCTCTGAAAATATCCCATTAATCGCCTCTCCCAAAGCTCCAATTTGACAAAAATGGAAAATGGGACGAAGTCCCCTGCTTTATAACTTACAGTCATGTCCAGGCCCTCGGCCTTCGGTTTTTCATGGCCTCGAATTTTCTAGTAGCATATATTTCCAGCAGCTGTTTAAGTCCAAAGTTTGATCTGTTAACAATCCGAAATTCACCCGAAACCTCCCGGACACAAACCATATATGAATTTCAAACATAAAACATGCTATGGACCTGCTCGCGCACTCAAAACATTGAAAAGAGGTCATCTTGACCCGATCTTGACCATGGTCAAACTCCTAAATTTCTTAACCTTACTAGTCTTTCAACCAATGATCCAAAATAATACACCCAAGCCCCTCGGGACACGTCAAATCATACCAACAAGTCCTATAACATCATACAGACTTCGTCGAAACCTCAAATGATATCAAACAACGCTAAAACCATGAATCATACCCCAATTCAAGCTTAAGGAACTTAAGAATTTTCAACTTCTACATTCGATGCCGAAACCTATCAAATCAATTTCGATTGACCCCAAATTTGGCACACAAGTCGTAAATGACATAACGGAGCTATGAAAATTTTCAGAACTGGATTCCGTCCCCAATATCAAAAAGTCAACCACCGGTCAAACTTTCCAAAAATTTAACTTTCGCCATTTCAAGCCTAATTCCAATACGGACCTCCAAATAATTTTTCGGACTCGCTCCTAAGTCCAAAATAACCATACGGAACTATTGGAATCATCAAAACTTTATTACGGGGTTGTTTACACATAAGTTGACATCTGGTCAGCTATTTGAACATAAGCTTCCAACATGAAATTTATTCTTCCAAGCTAACTCTGAAATACCTTATAACCAAAACAAACAATTCACACAAGTCATAATACCTCATAGGAAGTTATTCAAAACTTCAAATAGTTTAAAGGAGTGTAAATACTCAAAACGACATGTCGGGTCATTACAATAGTTCCATGGAATTTGACCAAGTCACAATTCCTACGGTGCATGCCCACATGCCCGTCACCTACCATGTGCGTCACCTGAAAACCAATCACATAACACATAATCCGGGGTTTCATACCCCAGGACCAAATTTAGAACCGTTACTCACCTCAAGCCGTGTAATTTCTTATTCCACTATGCTTTTGCCTCGTGAATTGGCCTCCAAATACCTCGAATCTAGCCACAAATAATTCGATTCAGTCAATAAAAATTGTAGGAATTAATTCCATATGAAAATACAAATTTTCTATAAAAAAACGAAATTTCATCCATAAATATCCTCGGAACACAACAAAAGTTACAAAATATGAACGCTCATCCAACCACGGGGCCAACCATAAAAATTTTACCAAATGCCGATTTCAACCCGACCCTCAAATCTTCAATTAAAGTCTTTAACAAGCCCAATTCACCCATACATATCCCTTTTATCCTTAATAGATTTCATCATTGGCCTTTAAGCCCCAATCTAGGTTATATGATTCACTAGTTAATCATTATTAAGGTATTGAAGCACTAGAATCACCAACCATCCTAAAAAGATTCAAAACTTCACTATTCATCTTCTTCTAAATTCAAGAACCCTAACTCACAATACTCATTTCAAGGACTAGCATAATTCTTCAACCAATTGGAACTTTCTACTTCACAATACATTCCAAATACTTAATCCATAATTGTATTAAAGTGTAGGGTGGAGAATTTGCCTCTTGTAGATCAAACCCTAACTTGAATCCTTTTGAATGATTCTTGAACATTAGAGAAATCCCTATGGATTTCAATTCATATAAATGTTAATATTACTATAAACTAGTGTTAATCCATTATAAAAATATCATAAAACTCACATTTGATGTGTATTTGGGTTGAGGATGCTCCACCTTCTCTCTAGAACCCAAAACTTAGCCAAAAATGTTATCTTTTTCTCTCTCCCCGAACTTCCCATGTTTTATAAAAACATGAGCAGCGCAGCCTACGCAGCTTAACCCTCCCCTTCACTTCCATACCGATATTGTCTACGCAATGGTGCGTAGGCTATGCAAGACTCGCATAGCTGTTCTGTCGCTCTTTAGTAAAAAGGTCATAACGTCTTATAGAAATCTCCAAATGACAAACGGTTCCATGCGTTGGAAACTAGGGTCAAAGGACTTTAATTTGATAAGTTATACACCATAAAACTCTTCTTATCGTGACAGTTATGCTCGTTTGAAGTTAGATCTTGTGCGAACTCACTTGAAACTTTATCCCATCATATAATTTTCAACTTGACTTAGCCTTATGGCTCTTCTTAGACCCTAAACTATTTTTAATGCACCTCATACACATATTATCATGATCAATTGATATCATGCACCTCAAATTTTGCACACAAGTCACATTCAACATTACGGACCTACTCTAACTTCCGGAATCGGAATCCGACCCCGATATTAAAAAGTCCACTCCCGGTCAAACTTTCTAAATTTCAACTTTAGCCATTTCGAGCCAAATTCAACCACGGACATCCAAATCACAATCCAGACACGTTCCTGAGTCCAAAATCACCCAACAAAGCTAATGGAACCATCAAAATTCCAATCCGAGGTCAAATGCTAAAAAGTTAAACTTGGTCAACTCTCCCAATTTAAAGCTTCAACAATGAAAGTCATTCTTCCAATTCGATTCGGAATAACCTGAAAGTCATACCCGATGATTCACACAAGTCAAAATACATCATACAGAGCTACAGTTTCCCCCACTTAAACATACGTTCGTCATCAAACGTGCCAAAAGTTGTTCGAAAAGTCATCAAATCGCCATGTAACCTTACCATGCACATACCCGGGGGTGATCTCACGTCACCCTATCCCATATAGGCCCGACGACACAGCATAACTATAGCTTCTTAATTCAACCTATCCCATAAACCTTAGAATCCAATTTCCAACATCCAAAATTTCAATAAGATCAGAATCTCGCATCTACACACTGTATAAGTCTAAATAAGTTGTAACAAGCCTTCACCCTAACCCAAGATGTAATCACATGATGTACCACATAACTCACATACTCATAGCGATAATTTCAAGTCACAGTAGCTGCTCATAACAACCCAATATCGGTAATAAAGCTCATATCAAACAAAACCTCATTCTAAAACCTTCGTACAATGCCGATGATGAAAGAAACACGCAGAACTCATACCATTCATCAAATCAACCAGTCATGGAATTCCCTCTCATTCGACAAGAACTATAGCAAATTCTAAGCCGATTTTCGATATTATCCTTTCAAACATGCTGTAATCAATTCCGGTAGTATCCATTCTAGGTCCAATGATCTCATCTCATCCAACATGACCACTCTAGTGACATGCCACATTAATACAATCTGATGCCATAACCCGTGCAATTTGTGCACCAATAAGCAACCTTCCAAATATACTCAAATCATAGAAAACTAATTCAAACCCGAGAACTGTTCCTCAAGCTCAATAAGTACCACCACAATGCAATGCTAAGAACCTATCACATACCGTAGAACCAAAAAAATGAATCTAGCACAAGGGATCATATCTCAACATGACTCTGCTACAATACGTGACCCCGTCCAAACACTAGTCCATATGAAATACCTCAGCCACCATGCTCAAAATCAATAACCATGTGAAATTCGACATCAAGTACCCAAGGTGCATTACCGTAACTCCGGAGAGAAAATAACATAATACCACAATCCATAAAGAACATAGCCAACGCGCAATCAATCACAAAATACTCAAATACTCATCTCGCTCAAATTTTGCTATAAAGCCCAATTAGAACCACAACGTGTGTGCATATAACCCATGAATCGCAAACCCTCATAGAATAGAAGAGTAACTCATAGATAATTGCATAACACGAATAAGCTCAACAACAACCGAATGGCACATCCCTCAATAATAGCAGTATTGAGCCAACCAATCCGACTCGACGTAGAATACCCATCCTAGTTGGGCCTACCAATGGACCCCCAAATAAACTCTAGGCACCCATACATGGATAAATAACCCTACAAAAACCCACAATGACTGAATCATAACACACACTATCATCTAGCAAGGTTCGGCCATGACTTCACAGTCTATAACCATGAAAACAACCTGCTCTTGAGAACTGCCAGTCTCCAAATCCATAGAACACACAAACTCCACCGCCAGAATGTCTAACACATCTCTCATACATGATTATCCCACGAGAAATACTTCTAAAGTTCTTTCGTGCCACATGGCAAAATTTGAATATTAGCAGTCGATCAACCGAGAGTGTCGTAATGCCAATGAAGTGCCCACGAATCAAAACACATTGCCCCTCCTGAAATGTACACTTTCATCAGGTCATACTGATTAGTAATATCATTTTCCTAGTCATCTGAAACTATCCATGCTGCCTACGAATTTATGTCCTTCCCTTCAAGACTGAACTGTGACCTTGCACAAGAAAATCTCAATCCCACGCAATACACTGCGTCTATCATGCCATCCTACATATAGTACAAGAATCGTATAATCAACTCTGAGTCACAAGCAGAATAGATACCCGATCAGTTAGAAACCTTCAATTTGATCTCATCCTGGAGAAAATTCTAATACGCAACATATTCCTCACGTCGGTAGGAAATTTACTCCTCGAACCGTGGTAAAAACCATTGAGAACTCTTCGAAACCAATTTGCACCTAACCAAGCTATCAGAACCGAATAACTCTAACACAACCCAGCCATATTGGTTGCCAAAATCCAAGAGCATTGCCATGAATCACTTGTGGAGACTAGCCACAACATAGGTACCTAAAAAACCGATTATATCCATTACTGTGCTGATCCAACCTACTATCGCACTGTCCTATTTCTCCAAGTCCCTTCCAAATTTCCTTCAAATTGATACTTCTCCTTGCTTGAACCCCATGATCCTTAACCAAAATGCACCACACAAGAGACCCTAGTATAAAACCACAACACCCTAAGGCCCATAAGCCGCTGACTCCCCTCTTAAGCACCCCAAATAACCAAAACTGCGACACCTACTCTAAGGAGAACTTATGTGAACCTAAAAATGTTTCCTTCACCTGCTAGATACTGAAATTCATAATCCACAACGGTATAAAAATGCCACAAGTCTCCACACCATCTAATGTAACTCTCAGTTTCTAGCCATATACAAATCTTGAAAATTCCAAATCGCTACATATAAATCTTGAATCCATTAGAACCATTCTCGAGAATCATTCACTCT
This sequence comes from Nicotiana otophora, assembly GCA_000715115.1. Lineage (NCBI taxonomy): Eukaryota > Viridiplantae > Streptophyta > Magnoliopsida > Solanales > Solanaceae > Nicotiana > Nicotiana otophora. The sequence goes on from AWOL01S0067651.1 coordinate 16,131, forward strand.
ACTCAAATCTCAATTAAACCGACCAAATGGACCGAACGACCTGTGCCCCATTAGCACACCAACACCCAAGGGAGTAACTCACACTCTTGAACAACTGAGCAGATTCCTACTCCATGTACACTACACCCTTCATGAATAACCACTCAATTATTTTATGATTCTCATATACCCATAGAGTGTAATACAACCTGTATCCTAAATTTCCTTTCCCTCAGTCATCCTTGATCTCGACCTCTTCAAGTCATAACTGATTCACCAGTATACCTTGAATCGAAACCAATACAACACATAACCGTGCAATGAACTCGTCGATAGCAGAATCCCCCATTTGGCTCAAAGGCACAGGAAAAAGCACTCAATAACATCACGATACCCATACTCTTTTACTGCCAGAATCCCGCACTGAATCTCAACTAAATCCTTTGTAAGCTCATGAAACACAAACCATATAATACCTCATATCATCTGCAGATCTCGCATTCATCCTCGTGATAGTCAGGTCAACTGTTATAGCTGATCTAAACTCAAGTCGCACAATTATCATTCACTGGTAAAGGAGAACTCCCTACAAAACATCATAGGGATCACACAACCTCTGGATACATCGCAAGAGATAACCCACTGGCTTGCCTCAAGCTGACATTTCTCTATACACTCTCGCAGTTACGACTACTACACAATCACTTAATCTTCTTGATTCTAAACTCATCAACAAGACATGAGAATCTACTTCACTCCACAACTAAACAATATGAGAAATGCCTCAACACACCCATAACTCGAGACCATACGCCAAATTAAGACATAAATCAAACACCCCATTGTTCTTGCTACATCTCAAGTAAAAGTTTAGTTTTACTCAAGAGTAAGAATGATAAAGCATTTCGCTCCTCAGTACAGATCACCAAACAAGAGATGCTAGCATTGATATCAGAAAAAACAACATTGATTGGTTGAAGCATGCTTCGATTAGCTTCTAGCTCGGTAACAAGAGAGAGATTGGCATCGGAGAACAAATCAAATGTTCCGAGCCTGGGCACATCCCTTTGATAGCTTTGGTTTTCCATTGTTTGTTATGTTCCTGCTCGTGCCCGGATAGAGAATGGCCACGACTCCCCCTCTCCCCGTTCTACCGTCCAAACATGCCAGCCGTTCTACTCTTCTCGTCACTTTCGAACAATCTAAACATATCTCGCAGTTACATCATACTCACCACATAGTCATCCAATCACAAATTCCACTAATAGGGACACTAACTGGCCTATAAGTCCCAAAAGCAGGTGCTCAAACAATCAAAATCTCCGTGCTCAAGCTACCGTCAAAACACGGCCTCAAGTCCTCCAGACTGACCCATCATCAGCTTGCCAAAATCACATCTCGTACCTTAACCATGGAACCACAAGTCGTCGGCGCACAACCTATACTGCGCGCTCACATGCGTATACGAATGCGTGGAAGGAATTCAAAGGGTAACGTTTCAATGTCCTGTAGCCTCTCGAAGATAGGTATGGACGTCATCATACTAGTCCGCAAGACTCTACTAGACACTTGCTCATGACTTGTAGAACCTATGAACCTAGAGCTCTGATACCACCTTGTCACGACCCAAAATCCGACTAGTCGTGATGGCACCTAACTCACCCGCTAGGTAAGCCACTTAACCACTAACCAAATCCAATAACAATTAATAAATCAATTTAACTAAAGAATTATCTTAATATTATACATTCCCCAAGAACTGGTAGTACAAATTATGAGCTTCTAAGAATAGAGTTTACAAAGCGGAAATGAAATAAATAAATAGTCTGTTTGAAAAGTATATAAATAGAGGTTTATAGATCTAAGGCTACCACGAACAAGAGGCAACTACAACCGGGACACAGGTGTATCTTCAATCCAACTCTCATCGAACACAGCAACATCAGCAACCAACATATGCACGCAAGGTGTAGAAGTGTAGTATGAGTACAACCGACCCCAAGTACTCAGTAAGTAACAAACGTAACTTTAGGTCTAAAGTAGTGACAAGATAACACAAGGCCGGGTCCAATATCAATATACCACAACAGTTCATAACAGCATAATACAATAACAAAGATGTATCTCAGAAGTAAAATGCTAAGCTCATTCACAGTTCCAGAAAAATAGTCATGCTTTTCAAGTATCTTAGTGAAAATCCAAATCTTTTACCGAAAATGCCAAAACAATTCTAGTATGTTTGAAAATTATAATTTTTTCCAAATATCCTTTCCACATATTAATGTGTGTAAAAAGTCATGAATGATGTGATACCGTACATTATGAGGAAAAAATGCACCTCTATACATGTATGTCATGTGTGCATGTCAATGCCATGTATCTCAGAGATGAATCATGCACTCACACTCTCAAAGTACTCAATCTCACTGTCTCACATGTTCCACTCATCATGCTCAACCACTCGATACTGTATATCGCCCATACGGCCTAGGGAAGATCCATCCTGGAATATATACATCACTAACCATCAGTCATTCAGTACCGAGGAACGCCAATCTGGCCCCCCATGGAGAAGATCCATCTCCAGGTATAAAATGCTTCTGACAGGATCCATGTCCAAGGAAGATCCATCCTTCAATATAATCAACTACGCTCACTGGGGATATACAGACTCTGAAGGGGCTCCTACATCCCAAGCGCTATCATAAGCCAGACCCAGGCACAAATCAATATAGCATGTTGCAGCGTGCAGCCTGATCCCATAACTGTCACTCATAATCAGGCTCTCGGCCTCACTTAGTCATCAATATCTCTAGTTTCACTCACGGGCTCACAATGTCATGAAACTAGCCCGACAACAATGAAACGATGTATCAATAAATAACAACTGAGATTGAGATATGATATGAACGCATGAACATGACTAATTATGAAATATCAATGAAATCAGTGACATAACAGCAAGAAACGACCATTATGGGTCCCAACAGTATCGCCATAAAGCTAAAACATGATATCTAGCATGATTGACAGCTCAATTACTTTAGCACATGGTGAAAACACGGATATCAATAAAGTAGGAACACTATACAGTGCCATGGAAGCAATAGAGTCCCAATTTACATGGTGCACGCTCACACGCCCGTCACCTAGCATGTGAATCACCTTAATACCAATAACATAACATATATTTCTAGGCTTCATACCGTCATCACTAAGATTAGAAGAGTTACTTACCTCGAACAAGCCAATACCAATGATGAACAAGCCAAGCGATGCTCCAAAGATGCCATCCAGTGCATTCTGACCTCCGAACAGCTCAAAACTAACCAAAACGACTCAAATATGTCTTCAAACGTCCCTAATATAGCCACAAGCATTTCAATACAATCAACATAGGCTAAAGGAATTATTCCACAAGAAAAATACAAAATTATAGCAAAAGTCCGAAATCAGACAAAACCCAACCCCCAGGCCCACGGCTCGAAATCCGATAAAAGTCTCAAAAACTGAAAGCTCATTCACTCACGAGCCCAACCATACCAAATTCATTATAATCCGACACCAATTGGTCATTCAAATCCTCAAAACCAACTGTCCAAATCCCTAGCCTCAAATCCCCAATTTACACCTAAACAACACAATTATTGAAGAAAAATGAAGACAAGGTACTTACCTCAAGAATCCCATTTGAAAAGCCCTCTCGAAATCTCTAAATTTCGAGCTCCAAATGATGAAATGAAACCAAATATCTCGGACCCCAATGATATAGGTTCTTCCTAGGAACTTCTGCACCTGCGGAGCCTCGGCTCACACCTGCGGAGCCTCGGCTCGCACCTGCGGGCCCGCTGGTGCAAAAACTCTGGGCGCACTGCGAAAAGGAATAACTCTGGCTGCCTCCGCTCTTGCGACCCATGGTCCGCATCTGCACTATCGCAGGTGCAGAGAAACCATCGCACATGTGACCCATGTAGGTCTCCACCCTTTCCGCACCTGCGCTCAACCTACCGCACCCGCGACATCGCATCTGCGGTCCCCTCTCTGCATGTGCGGTCACATCAGCATCTCTCAGACTTCGGCAAGTTCTCAAATCACATTCCAAGTGCGTTAACCACCCGAAATCAACCCGAGCCCCCAGGGACTTCAACCAAACATGCCAACAAGTCTTATAACATTATACGAAATTAATAGAATCTACAAATCACCTCCAAAAACATCAAAAACACGAACTACACATGGATTCAAGCCTAAGAAACTTCAAAATTTCCAAATTCTACAAACGACGCCAAAACTTATCAAATCACATCCGATTGACCTCAAATTGTGCACACAAGTCACATCCAACGTTACGGACCCGTTCCAACTTCCAGAATTGGAATCCGACCCCGATATCCAAAAGTCCACTCTAGGTTAGACATTCCAAATTTTAACTGTCGCCATTTCGAGCCAAATTTAACCACGGACCTCCAAATCACAATCCGAACTCGCTCCTAAGTCCAACTTCACTCAACGGAGCTAATGGAACCATTAAAATTCCAATCCGAGATCAAATGCTAAAAAGTCAAACTTAGTTAACTCTCCCAATTTAAAGCTTCAACAATGAAATTCTTTCTTCCAATTCGATTCTGAATAACCTGAAAGTCAAACCCGATGATTCTCACAATTCAAAATATATCAGATGGAGCTAATCATGCCCTCAAATAACCGAGCAAAGTGTAAATGCTCAAAACGGCCGATCAGGTCGTTACAACTCCACTAAATCTGCTCATGACTCGTGAGACCTATGTAAGCTAGTCTCTGATACCAACTTGTCATGACCCAAAATATCACCCGTCATGATAGCGCCTATCAGATACTAGGCAAGCTGACAACATCCCTAACCCACAATTTCGTTTACATACTAAAAACATAATAATTAATTTTAAGACTAAATCCCACAAACATTAGAAATAAACACACTCCAAAAATGCGGTATCACTTAGTACATAAGCATCTATACATTACAAGTCTGGGAAACCCGGTCTATAATAATCGGAGACCAAATAAAAAAACAAAAGGATAGGGAAAGAGGGACAAGGTCTGCGAAACATAGCAGCTACCTCTGAATTTCCGAAAAATCAACTATGTCAAAGAATCAACACTCACTTTGTCCGGGATCACCTGGATCTGCACACGAAGTGCACGGTATAGTATGAATGCAACCGGCTCAATAAGTAACAATAATAAATAAGGAACTAAGCTTCTCAGCTAAGTGAAAATACAATACTTTCCAACATAAAAGGGTAGGCATACTCTCAAGTTCGACATTTGAAATTTCACAGAAATTTCATATCAAATTTGACTGAAATATAAAATAATATTTTTTCGACATTTTCAAAATAGTGATATATGACAGCTAAAATACAACAAATAATGAAATCAATGCATTCTCTCAGAGTAACAGTCACTCAGTTATTCCATTCACTCCAACCTCACAATCACTCTTTCCTCACAGTCACTCTTTCCTCACAGTCACTCATTCCTCACAGTCACTCATCACTCGGCACTCGGCACTCGCACTCATTAGGTACCTGTACTCACTAGGGGTGTATACAGACTCCGGAAGGGCTCTTTCAGCCCTAGCGCTATATCAAGCCAATCATGGAATAAATTAATAAAATATGTTGCGGCATACAACCCGATCCACAAATATCCACACAATTAGACCCTCGGCCTGACTCAGTCATCAACCTCTCCAGTCTCTCGGGCTCTCAGAAATCATGATAATAAACCCAGAATTGATAATATGATTTTTTAATAAATAGCAACAGAGACTGAGATATAATATTAAATGAATTAGCATGATCGAGTGTTAAATTACAATTTGAACATATAATTCAACCACAGAAATGACCCCATTGTGTACAATTAATAAAAACTTAAGTCTAAGCTTAATTATCTCTCGCACATAGAGAATGTAGTGGTATCAACATATTATTCAACTACAGAGTTCCATGTACTTTGACAAAGTCACAATTTCTATGGTGCACGCCCACACGCCCGTCACCTAGCATATGCGTCACCTCAAAACCAATAACATAACACATAATCCAGAGTTTCATACCCTTAGGACCAAATTTAGAATTGTTAGTTACCTCAAACCGTGCAATTTCTTATTCTGATATGCTTTTGCCTCGTGAATTGGCCTCCAAACGCTTCGAATCTAGCCATAAATTGTTACACCCCATGTTTTCGTACGTGAAAGTATGCCATAAATAAATTGACGAAAGCTCATAAATGAGATGTTACATCCCGCATTTTCGTCTTCAAACGAAGGCTATTATGCCAAATTTTGTGAAATATCTTTGTATGCCTAAGACTCTTAATTGCTCACATGTGTACTACAAACCTTGAACTAGATTGTATTTATTGTTGATGATGATGATGATGTTTGAAATTGAAAAGGTGATCATGAAATACTAAATACGGCCAACGTGCCAATAATGATTTTATAATTGTGACCACTAGTACCAATGAATGAAAAGATGTGAAAAAAGTATGAAATGCGATGTTGATATAACAAGGTTGATGTCTCGAATAAGACAGCCTAGCCGATCGGGTCGTGATCGGACACGATGTCGCATACATGGTAGTAAGTTAATCGACGTAAGTTCGGGAATGATATTATTTTGAGATTATAAGTATTATGCTATTTAAAACAAGTTATGAGTAAATTCGTGAAGGTGAGAGGGTTAGCAAATCGAAGAAAATGAATTTCGTCGAAGTTTGACATTTTTAGATAAAATACGGTCTGAGCTACAATACCCCGTATTTATGGACTAGTTCCATACAAGGTACCACATAACCATGATAGCAAGATATATAATGTGTGTTAAAAGTGAGTAGTTTTTTTACGTAATTTGAGATAATTCTTAATTATTTAGGTAATTGGTTAATTATTGGATTTGTGGATAAATATTTATGTGCGATTTGTTGGATAATTAAAAGGGGAGAAACATCCACATGGGATTTTGGAAAGTTGGCAGCAAGTTGCCATCTAGTCATATGCTTAAGGAGGTGGTGGCTTATTTAGAGGACTTTGTGGCTTAATCACCACATAAAGTGGGTCCCACACCTATATACAAAGCATCTCCAACTTAAGAGACATTCAATGTAACATAAAGATCTTCCAATTTCAACTTACGTAGAAGGCTCTCTAACTTGGTAACGTGTGTTCTTCAATAAGAAGTCACTATGGTTTCTAAAGGCTTCAACGTGAGTTTCTTAATATAAACTCATGTGTGAATTACAAAACAAATGGAATCTCTTGTGCAAGTAGAGTGGGCTGATCGTGAGTAAGTAAGAAAGCAAAACAATTCCATACCAAATTCAAAGAGAATAGGTTCAGCTATATAAGGCTATCCCTTCTTTCTTTTTGGCATCATCAATACGATATAAACGAAACGAGCAAATGCACAATTTCCATAAATGACTCTATTCATATAAGTACTAGAGTTTTCTATATTATTGATTCCCCATGTGAATTATTATTATATATTTTGTTCATGGGTCGCAGAAAAAATACGTATTTGATAAATTTATCCGAAAGGCATATTGATTTTATGATATTCCGGGAAAGCTTATTGACGTATTTCATATGCATTTTATTCATTTATACATGAATATTAACCCATGACTAGATAGCGTTATATACATATATATTATATGTATATGGGATATGAAAAAAGGTTACGGTGTTATATACACACCACCACCTGATCAGCTGGTATACGTTGATGATTTGCCCACAGTGGCCGAAATGATATGATGGGATGCCCTTAGAGGCTTGATGATATTATGAACACATATACCTAAGCATGCTATGATATTTCGACGCATATGCATGACATTGTAAATATTAACAATTCACAGAGTTATTCACACATACATGTCAAGTTTTTTACTCCATATTTGTTTCATGTCTATTGTTTACTGATTTACATTCCTTCCATACTCGGTACATTATTTGTACTGATGTCCCTTTGCCTGGGGATGCTGCGTTTCATGCCCTCAGGTCCCAATAAACAGGTTGAGAGCCCTCCAAGTATGCTATCACCTCAGCGGAAGATGTTGGTGCGCTATTTGGTCAGTATCATTAGGACATGTATTGATTTGTATGACGGGGCTCTGTCCCGAACTTTATGACAGTTATGTGTTCTTAGAGGCTTGTAGACATATGTCATGTGTACGGATATTGTATGGCCTTGTCAGCCTATGTTTTGAGTTTATAAATGATCATATTCGACTTATAGGCCTGTATGCCACGTGTATGAGTTTTTATAACAGGTTGGGTTGTTCTATATCGGGAAATTCTCTTACGTTTACTCTGTTTATCTCATAACGCCCCTTTTGGACCACTTACCTATGATGATGTAATAAGAAAGATACGTTATGTTGGTACTCGATTGAGTAAGGTACCGGGTGTCCGTCATGGCCCATCAGTTTAGGTCGTGACAAAAGTGGTATTAGAGCAGTTCTGTCCTAGAGAGTCTACAAGCCGTGTCTAGTAGAGTCTTGTTTATGGGTCTGTTGTGCACCATACTTATAAGCAGGAGGCTACATGGCATTTAGGACTGTCACTCTTTTTTCTTACTCTAGATCATGTGGTAGAGCTCAGTTGTAAGAACTCAATTTCCTAAACTCTATCTTACTTATAATACGATGATGTCTACATCCAGAAAGGCTGTTGATAAGAAATATAGTTATGGAAGATTTGCATCGGTGGAACTCAATTTATCATGATTCGTATGATGAGTAAATGTGAGGTCTTCAGCATATCATGCGTGTACCAAAATGTGTAAGGTTCTTGATAAGGAGATTTAAGTCAAGAATATTTATCCACTCTTACGGTAAAAAGGAATAAGAGAATCGGAAGGTAGACACAAGTTTCAGCACATAAAAGAAGCAAGATGAAGAAGGGTACGAGGTACCCAGTTATTGAAGATTAACAGTATTTACAATTTAGGTCGAGAAATATAAGCATTTTGAGTTACCTTCAACAGTAACAGAGGTATGTACAATCGGCCACACCTATCTCAGTTATGCCCTATTGGGGGCTAACAGGTGTAGTTTAAGAAAAGGACGGGATATCAGGATCCAGCTGGAGTTAGAGTAACCCAAAATGGTGAATAGATTATTTGTGTTAGTTGACATTTCCGAATGATATTACAAAGGTGCTAATAGATCTCCTTGCGAGACACCCAGATGGTGCATTCTAGAATATAACAATTAGATGTGAATACTAGCATGATCAAAAAGAAAAAATCGGAAGATAGGCACTGAAATCCTGGAAAGGATAATATTACCTTAGTTTGACTCACATCCCTAGTAGAGTGAGAACGTTAAGCAACCCGAAGAGCCACTGGATGGAGAAAAGGGGATCTAAAAGCAAAAGAATGTCTTGTTCGAGTTTTCAGAATAAAGTGATAGACATAAATGTTAGCGGGAAATAAGAAGAGAGTTAATGAAGCACTATGATAAAGAAGTAATACATGGATGACAACGGTAGATAAATAAGATGACAGTATTACGGAGTCTATAGTCAATTGAAGGAAAAGACGAGAGGTGACAGGCCTTGAGACAACAAAAGAATATAGGCAATAAAGTCATATCCTCATTTCGAGAAATAAATTCACGACTCCAACATGATTACCAGAAGGAAAAGTTACACCCCAGAGTAATAGAAATCAGTATGGATTTGTGCACAAGATAAACTAAACATGAATTAGAGACTGAGTGATTCGATAATGGTCGGCATCATGAGAATTTACGATTTGTGTTTCGGCAATAATAGAATGGACAATAGAAGAAGATTCATGAGAAATTCAGAGAATGGTCATTCAGGAAGTCGCTTCCCTAAAGCAAGCAATGTGAGAAAATTTAAGCTTAAGGAACTATATGTGCCAGTTATACTAAGTGTCACCCTCGTGAGAAAGGAATTTTTGTTTTCCTTGATATAGAAGGATTATCGCAAGGCGAGTAAGGGCCATCGATGACGTGAAAAGACGACAAATGAAGAGGTAAAATATCTATACGTAGATCATCGTAGCACTAAATATTAGTACTCCCCAAAAGGGGGGATATGGAGTAATGTGGCATTAAGTCAGAATTAAGTGGTTCTAGTAACTATTGAATGGTAAAGGAAGAATGTGAAAAAACACATGAGAAAGGGATGAGAGTGCACTTATTCAAATCCTACAGAAATGCTATGATTCCAGAATATTATGCAAGCACGACGTCAAGAAAAGGGAGTAAGGGTTCCTTCCCGGGATGTTATTGATAAATAAGGAGCCAGTGCGAGAGGTAACTTAAGACAAAGGAAATAACCCAAGAAAGATTACGTGTAATATTGATATGAAAATGGGCCAACGAGTAGTTAGTAGTTTATTCATGAATAGCCTAGTTATGGCTAGACAAGAGGTTACACACAAATCAGCAGATCATGCAAGATGAACATAGAAAACCCAATATAGTGAATTCAGCCTCGCAGTTATGACATTCTAATACTTGAGAAATATTCAGATAGGAATTGGAGTAGTTAAAGGTACTGTATGAGTGTTACAGAAATAAAAGAGAGTCCCACTGGGAAGACAGTCAAAACTTTAGATTAGAAGCAACCGTACGAGCACATGAGTATGGAGGAAAGAAACTACGGATAATTAGAGGCGAGGAAGAACATCACAGCTTTACAAGAGTCAGAGGGTCCTCCCAAAGTACTACAATGAAATACTAGCTGAGGAAATAAGAAGGCTTCAACCTAAGCATTGTGACCTAATGAGGAAATGGTCTTGTAACAACAGTCTCACTACAACATTGTATGCACTCCATAAGAAAGTGGAACCTACTGTGGCTAATGAACGGGAATTAAAATCAAAAGTAATATTCGAGATCATATGAGTTGAACAAAAACTCCGGCGTGCGTGGGAACTAAGACAAGCTAAGTATGCATACAACAAGGGGGCAAAAGACCAGGAAAGGCAATAGCTTATGTTTAAAGAAAGATGAGAAGGAATGAAAGGAATTGTTCGATAAATGATCCAGAGTTAGTTACGAATGCACTTAAGAGTTCGGAGTATTATCCATGTAGCATATATGTTGACAATCATACAGTCGTAGAAGACTCCGATATACGTTAAAAGAAAGAATCGACTCTAGGTCATAGACAAAGGATTGAATTGTTTGAATATTGTATCATATATATTCCATAGCATCCATGAAAGGCTAAAGTAATAACCAGTACAATGAGCCACATATCGAAGATAGCTTAATCCTACACAAAGGTTGATCAGATGGAAAAGGGAACTAAAGAGGTACATTAACTAAGTAAATCAGGATTCTGATTATTGGACCCAAAATATTATAGACCTCGTGATTGAGAACATTGTAGGATCATTCTTAATATCAGAGGTACAAGAGAGATAATACAATATCCATATTTTATAACGGCTCTACGATAAATCAAGTTAGAAAAGTACCAGCCTCATAAGAAGTCAGTATGAAGCTCACACCGGATTGTGTATACACCAGAGGCATAAGTATTATAATAGAGCTTCAAGTCGTGGATGTGAGTTATACCTATGTGGAAGGGAGGTCATAAAAGAAATAGAAGATGTGAGGAGAGATTTTAAGGTAAGTAAGGTAAATGTGAGCAACATACGAGATACTCAAATGCAGAAGGTTGTGAATTGTCCATACTTCAGATAAAAAGCCAGAAGAGTTGAGACTCAGTATCCAGGAATGATAACGGCATAATCAATGGTATATTTTCCGGCCTATAGTTTCTATGTATCGAGAGGTCTAGTTAAAAGTGTAAAGAAGAGTTAGAGACAATGTGATGTCTCGCTTGATTTTCTAGAATAAAATAAGGAAATCTATGGTTCAAGAAAGTTGAAGGAAGGTTGCGAGTAGTATAAATAGATATGTGTAGGTCTCAAGCTAAAGTATGGTAAAACGACAAGGTTTAAGGAAGACATGAGTAACGATAAGAAAGGGCTAGTAAGAAGGTGACGAGAATGGATAAGTCCTCAGGATTAAGCCCATGAAAACAAGGGATCTAATGGTCTCTCTAAGTTATAGAAAGCTCAGTATAGCCTGAATGAACTCAAAGGAGACTAAGACTAGTAGCATTTAGAAGAGATGGAATGCTGCCATGGTAGTAGAATGCGGGTGTAATTATGATAAATGAAGGATGACGTTTGGTCCTTCGATTGAGTAATGATTTCATAAATTGTACAGGATTAAAATGTTCGCGTGAGGAGAATCACATTGGGATGTTATGAAATATGGTTATGAAAGTATAGTATCGCCCCTAGGTGGATCAGGAAAATCACTTCAAATGTTCCACGATGCAGCGTAAGCCCTAGTAGCAATATATTACGTAAGAAGTTTCAAGTTATCAATGAAAGATTGTATACCAACATTGAGGTAAAACAACAATGTATGGGTAAAAGCAGCAAAGTACGAGATGATATTAGGCCATCAGTCTTAAGAGGAACAGAAATGAAGAAGCATTAAAAGACTTAGCTTTATGCATATAGGATAAGCAACGAGAGTAACCTGGAGTTTGGTAGCAGACTTCAGTAACGATAAATCGAAGGAAGAATTATGGTATAGTATGGCCTACTTAGATGAAGTAAAGCTAATGACGCCCAGAGGGACAACTTGATATTAATTTATATATGAAAACATAGTGAAGCCTAGAGATTGGCTTAAAGTTGGAGGAAAGAGAAGAGAAGAGTCACATAGGCTCACATAGAAAGTTAGAGTCGTACAAGCTGCATGATAGAAGGTAGCAACAATTACCAAATTAGAAGGATTCCGACTACAAGTTGTGGTGTGAAAAAGAGGCTTAAAGGGGGAATTCCATGGCCTTTAGATTTATTCAAAGATTAGTTGCCTAAATAGCAAGAAGAATATTAAAATATTTGGAAGACATAAGTTATGAAAATGATAAGTACATTAGTCAACATTCGAGGACAAATGTTCCAAAGGGGAGAATAATGTTACACCCCATATTTTGTACGTGAAAGTACGCCATAAATAAATTGATAAAATCTCGAAAATGAGATGTTACATCCCGCATTTTCGTACGTTAAAGTTTCGATGTAAGTTAATTGACGTAGGTTCGGAAATGAGATTATAAGCATTATGCTATTTTAAACAAGCGATGAGTAAATTCGTGAAGGTGGGATGGTTAGAAAATCTAAAAAAATGAATTTCGTCAAAGTTTGACATTTTGAGATAAAATACGGTCCGAGTTATAATACCCGTATTTATGGACTAGTGCCATACACGGTACCACATGACCATGATAGCAAGATGTATAAAGCGTGTTAAAAGTGAGTAGTATTTTAAGTAATTTGAGATAATTCTTAATTATGTGGGTAATTGGTTAATTATTAGATAAATATTTAAGTTGCGTTTTGTTGGATAATTATAAGGGGGGCAACATCCACGTGGGATTTTGGAAAGTTGGCAGCAAGTTGCCATCTAGTCATATGCTTAAGGAGGTGGTGGCTTATTTAGAGGATTTTGTGGCTTAATCACCACATAAAGTGGGGCCCACACCCATATACAAAGCATCTCCAACTTAAGAGACATTCAAAGTAACATAAAGATCTTCCAATTTCAACTTACGTAGAACACTCACTAACTTGCTAACGTGCGTTCTTCAATATGAAGTCACTATGGTTTCTAAAGGCTTGAACATGAGTTTCTTAATATAAACTCATGTGTGCCTTACAAAACAAATGGAATCTCTTGTGCAAGTAGAGTGGGTTGATCGTGAGTAAGTAAGAAAGCAAAACAATTCCATACCAAATTCAAAGAGAATCGGTTCAGGTATGTTAAGGCTATCCATTCTTTATTTTTAGCATGATCAATACGATACAAACAAAACGAGCAAATGCAAAATTTTTATAAATGACTTTATTCATAGAAGTACTAGGTGTGTCTATATTTTTGATTCCCCATATGAATTATTATTATATCTTCTGATCATTTATACATGTACATTGACCCATGACCAGCTGGCGCTATGTATATGGGATTTGGAAAAAGGTTACAGCGTTATATACGCACCACCATCTGATCAGCTGGTATACGTTGATGATTTTCCCACAGTGGCCGAAATGATATGATGAGATGCCCCTAGAGGCTTGATGATATTATGAACACATATACCTAAGCATGGTATGATATTTCTATGCATATGCATAACATTGTAAATATTAATGATTCACAGAGTTATTCACACATACATGTCGAGTCTTTTACTCCATGTTTTTCTCATGTCTATTGTTTACTGATTTTCATTCCTTACATACTCGGTACATTATTTGTACGGAAGTCCCTTTACATGGGGACGATGTGTTTCACGCCCGCAGGTCCCAATAGACAGGTTGAGAGCCTCCAAGTAGGCTATCAGCTCAGCAGAGGATTTTGGTACGCTCCATTTGTCCGAAGTTGCTATTTGGTCAGTATCATTAGGACATGTATTGATTGGTATGACGGGGCTTTGTCCCGACCCTTATGACAATTATGTGTTCTTAGAGGCTTGTAGACAAATGTCATGTGTACGGATATTGTATTGCCTTGTCAGCCTATGTTTTAAATTTATAAATGATCATGTTGGCCTTATAGGCCCGTATGTCACGTGTATGAGTTTTTATAATAGGTTGGATCGTTCTATGTCGGGAAATTCCCTCATGTTTACTCTGTTTATCTATGATGCCCTTTCTAGCCAACTTACCTATGATGATCTAATAAGCAAAATACGTTATGTTGGTACTCGAATGAGTAAGGTACTAGGTGCCCGTCACGGCCCATCGGTTTAAGTCGTGACACAAATAATTCGATTCAGTCAATAAAAATTATATGAATTAATTCCAAATGAAAATATAATATTTCCATAAAAATTCGAAATTTCATCCAAAAATTGCCCACATCTTGGAACCCAACAAAAGTTACAAAATATGAACGCCCATCCAACCACGAGTCCAACCATACAAATTTCACCAAATTTCGACATCAACTCGACCCTCAAATCTTCAACAAGCCCAATTCACCCATACATATCTCTTTTATCCTTAATAGATAACATCCTTGGACGTTAAGCCCCAATCAAGGTTATATGAATCACTAGTTAATCATTATTAAGGTATTGAAGCAGTAGAATCACCAACCATTCTAACAAGATTCAAAAATTTACTATTAATCTTCTTCTCCATTCAAGAACCCTAACTCACAATACCCATTTCAAGGACTAGCATAATTCTTCAACCAATTGGTACTTTCTACTTCACAATACATTCCAAATACTTAATTCATAGTTATTTTTAAGTGTAGGGTGGAGAATTTACCTCTTGTAGCTCAAACCCTAACTTGAAACATTTTGAATGATTCTTGAAGATTAGAGAAATCCCTATGAATTTCAATACATGTAGATGTTAATATTACCATTAACTAATGTTAATCCATTATAAAAATATCATAAAACTCATCTTTGATGTGCATTTGGGTTGAGGATGCTCCACCTTCTCTCTAGAACCCAAAACTTAGCCAAAAATGTTATCTTTTTCTCTCTCCCCGAACCTCCCCCTGTTTTATAAAGAAATGAGATGTGTAGGTTGGCTGCGTAGCCTACGCAGATTGGCTACACAGCTTAACCCACCCCTTCACTTCCATATTGATTTTGCTTGCGCAATGGGGCGTAGGCTACGCAAGACTCGCGTAGCTGTTTTGTCACTCTTTAGTAAAAAGGTCTTAACTTCTTGTAGAAATATCCAAATGATGGATGGTTTGATCCGTTGGAAACTAGACTCAAAGGTATTTAATTTTATTGGCTATACATCATAAAACGCTTCATATCTTGAGAGTTATGCTCATCTGAAGTGAGATCTTGTGCAAACTCACTTGAAACTATATCCCATCATATAATTTTCAACTTGACTTAGCCTTAGGGCTCTTCTTAGACCCTAAACCATTTTTACTGCACTTCATCCATATATTATCATGATCAATTGATATCATTTAAATTACCAGTCTTGTTTATACACGAATTGATTTAATTAGCACCTGCCAATCTTCTTAATGGTCTTAAAACACTTTGAAATATTTCCGAGGTGTTACATAAACTGACTCCAATACACTCCCCAAGGACTGGTAGTACAAATCATGAGCTTTTAAGATTAGAATTTACAAAGCTGGTATGAAATAAATATGCCATCTGTTCGAAATGTACATAAACAGATTTTTATAAATCTAAGGCTACCTTGAACAAAAGGCAGCTACAACCGAAATGTAGGTACGTCTTCAATTCCAGCTCCCGTCGATCACAACAACATTAGTAACCAACATCTGCACGCAATGTGCAGAAGTGTAGTATGAGTACAACCGACCCCATGTACACAATAAGTAACAAACCTAAATTTAGGTTGAAAGTAGTGACGAACTTGTACCAAGGTCAGAGTCCAACTCCAATAAACCAACAACAGTTCATAACAACATAAAGCAAGCACTAAAAGAAGTAACTCAAAGAATAAATGCTCAACTAAATCATGATTACTAAAAATAGTTATGCCTTTCAAGTGTATCAGTGAAAACCCAAATCATTTACCGAAGTTGCCAAAAACAAGAATATGAATAACTTTGAAAACAGTAATTTTCCCATAACTCCTTCCAATAATAATTAAGATGTTTTATTTTATTTTGAGATAGCCAGAGTAAAACCAATGCATCACTATGCCCATATGTCAACATGTGTGAGAAGTCATGAATGACGTGATATCGTACAACATGAGGACAATATATTTCTATGCATGTATGTCATGTGTGCATGTATGTCATGTGTGCATGTCAATGCAATGTATCTCAGAGATGAACTCATGTACTCACTCTCTCAGAGTACTCAATCTCACTTTCTCACATATTCCACTCATCATGCTCAATCACTTGGTACTGTATATGGCCAATCCGGCTGAGGGAAGATCCATCCCGGAATATACACATCAATAGATCATCAGTCACTCAGTACCGAGTAGGGCCAATCCAGCCTGTGGAGAAGATCAATCTCATGGTATATAATGCTTCGGACAAGGTCCATGTTCAGGGAAGATCCATCCCTCAATAATATCAACTGCGCTCATTAGGGGTGTGTACAGGCTCTGGAGGGGCTCCTTCAGCCCAAGCGCTCTCATAAATCATTACCAATATCAGAATCAATCAGGCCCTCGACCTCACTCAATCATCAATCTCTCCAGTCTCTCTCTAATGGGCTCACAATATCATGCAAATAGCCCGAAAACGATGATTTAATGTTCAATAAATAGCAGAAGAGACTGAAATATGATATGCATATGAATGCGTATGACTGAATATGTAATTCAATGAAAGCAGATAACTTAACAACAGAAATGACCTCGGAGGGTCCCAACAGGATAGACATGTAGTCTTAAACATATTTTATAGCATAAATCACATTTTGATAACTCTAGTACGTAGAGATTTCATGATTTCATACAAGTTTAGATAACTACACAGTACCACAGAAATAACTGTCACAGTTCACATAGTGCACGCTCACATGCTCGTCACCTAGCATGTGCGTCACCTCAACACCAAATACATAACACGTATAATCATGGCTCATACCCTCATCTCCAAAATTAGAAGAGTTACTTACCTCGAACAAAACGAGTCCATTGCCGAGCAAGCTAAACAATGCTCTAGGAATCTCATTTTGCACGTATCAACACCTCAACGGCTTGAATCTAGCCACAATAAAGTTTATTCAGTACACACAATTTATACGAATTAATTCCATATCAAAATACTAATATTTTCCCACAAAATCCGAAATTACACTCTAAATATTGCCCGTGGGGCCCTCGTCTTGGAATCCGACGAAACTCACAAAATCCGACACTCATCCAATTATAAGTCCAACCATACTAATTTCATTAAATTCTGACTCCAAATCAATGTTCAAAACTTAAAAAATCATATTAGGACCCTTTAGTCCAACACCTCCAATAAACTCTTTAAATTCATCAACTAATTGCTAAAAATGAAGATGGATTCTTGGAATATAATCACAAGGGAGTGAAGAACACTTACCCCAAGTTTTGTGGAAAAATGCCTCTCTAAAATTACCCAAACCGAGCTCCAAGGTCCGAAAATGGGTGAAAAATCACGAAACCCCAAATTTAAGCTTCTACCCAAGCGACTTCCGCATCTGTGGACAAGAGGTCGCACTTGCGACCCTTGCTTCTACGGAAAAATGCACGCATTTGCGAGCCACGCTGCTTCTGCGATGGCCATGGTCGCATCTGTGGTGCCCCCTTCTACTCACGTGAACCACATCTGTAGTTGCGCAGTAGCGTCGAAGCACCCGCATTTGCGGTCCTCACGCACAGCTTCTTCACGCTTCTACGATGGCACCGCCTCTTTTGCGGCTTCGTACCTACGCACAACACTCTGCAGGTGCGGTCACACCAGAACCAGAAAAATTTCAGCCTTAGCCAAAGCTTCCAAAATGCTCTTAACCTCGTCTGAAACTCACCCTAGCCCATCGGGACCCCGTTTAAATATACTGACAAGTTCCATAATATAACACGGACCAACTCGAGGTCTCAAATTACATCAAACAAGTTAAAATTCAAAAATCATACTCCAATTTAAACCTAATGAACTTTGAAATTTGCAAAATCTATATTTTGTGCCAAAACAGATTAAATCAATTCAGAATGACTTTAAATTTTGCACACAAGTCATAAATGACATAACGAAGCTATTCCAATTTCCAAAATCATATTCTGACCCCGATATACAAAATTCAACCCCCCGGTCAAACTTCCCAAAAATTCAACTTTCGCCATTTCAAGTCTAATTCCACTATAGATCTCCAAATAACTTTTCGGACATGCTCCTAAGTCCAAAATCACCAGATGGAGCTATTGGAATCATAAAAATTTAAATCCGAGATTGTTTACACATAAGTTGACATCCGGTCGACTTTTCCAACTTAAGATTTCCATTATGAGACTAATTGTCTCATTTCACGCTGAACTCCCTCCGGACCCGAACCAATTAACTCGGCAAGTCATACAAGAACTGTAAAGCATAAATTGAGAAGTAAATGGGGGAACAGGGTTGTAATACTCAAAAAGAGCAGCCGGGTCATTACAAAAACATTCAAGGTCGAATGTTCTTATGTGGGGGAGAATGTAACACCCCGTAAAGTTTGAAGAGTTTTAAGACCATTAAGAAGATTGGTAGTTGCTAATTATATTAATTCGGGTATGAACAAGACTGATAATTTGAATGATATCAATTGATCATGATAATATATGTATGAGGTGCATTAATAATGGTTTATGGTCTAAGAAGATTCCTAAGGCTAAGTCAAGTTGAAAATTATATAAAGCGTTATATGGTGTATAACCTATCAAAAGAATGGCCTATGTGTCTAGTTTCTACTGCTTCAAACTGTTTGTGATTTGGATATTTCTATAAGAAGTTAAGAACATTTTACTAAAGGGTGGCAGAACATCTACGCGAGTCTTGCGTTGCTTACGCATCATAGTAGCGTAGCCTACGCACCATTGCGTAGGCAACTCCAGCAGCTTCCAATTGAAGGGGGATAATAGTCCACCTTGCGTAGCCTTTGTGCGTAGCCTACGCAGGGAGGCTACGCAGCTTTAGGGATCATTTTAAAGGGGCTGAAACTAGGGATTTAGAGAGAAAATATTAGTTCTTCACCTTGGAATTCATTTCTAGAGAGAAGGAGGCATTTTTCCACCATGGATACACTTCAAGGTAAGTTATTTTGGTACAATGATGATTATATAACATCATTTAGTGATAACACTAACATTATTATGGATCAAATCCATAGAAATTGGGTTGAATCTTCAAGAACACCAAAAGAGGAAAAGTTAGATTCTTCCACCAAGAGGTAATACCTTCACTCGAGCTTCATATATATGTCATATTGGAGTATGGGTAGCATGTTTATGAATTTTATTTGAAGTTGTAATGGGATTTTGTATGAACCCTAAGGGAGGGTCTTGAAAATGATATTTTAGGCAAAGAAGAAGATAAATAGTGATGAATTAATATAAAAGGAATTGTTTTGAGTTTCTAATGATTCCAATAGACTTGATAACTCAATTGATGAAAATTGAATAGGGAATCACTATTTTGACAAGATACAACACTTGTTCTTGAAATGGGTGTTCTTGAACATAGGATTTTGTTGGAGAAGATAATGAATAGTGACTTAATGATGTTGGGTAATTGATATAGTATTATTAATGACTCAAAATGAGTATTAAATGATAAGAATGGAATTGAATAGGCTAATTTTCACGACCTAAAATTCCCATCGTCGAGACCGTGATAGCGGCTAACATTTCACTTGCTAGGCAAGCCTACGTTTGAGAATCATTAAACCAGTTCTTATCCCATTCAGTAGATAACAGCAAATTAGCTAAGGTAAAATATAATGAGTGTGAAATAATATAAACACTACGTTAATTACTACTGCCTAGATCTGAAGTCACAATTCACGAGCATTCTAGAATCCATTATAAGTAATAGTCTGAAAGAAATACAACTATTTGGATGAAAGAAACAGTAAAACCAAAAAGATAGATGGGGACTTCAAGGGGTGTGAATGCCGACAGATCTACCTTGAGTCTCCAAATAGCGGGTCCTACAACTAAAATCTCGATCAATCCGAGCCGGTACCAAACTTTGCACATAGAGTGTAGAGTGCAGTATCAGTACAACCGACCCCATGTACTGGTAAGTGCCGAGCCTAACCTCGACGAAGTAGTGACGAGGCTAAGGCAAGGCACCTACAAATCAAAATGTATAATTTAACAATGTATATACAAATAACAGTAATGAAGAGCTAGAGAAGAATTATCGAGAGGGGGATACATGCTGGGAGACAATACGAAGTAAAGAGCTACAGCAGAATGAGAACTGGAACAACCAATATAATATGAATCAACAGGAGCACCAATACAGTAAAGGAAAAATGCATGGCATCATCCTTCGTGCTTTTACTCTCAATCTCACAATAAAATCAATAGAAACGGCACGACAACACCCTTCGTGCATTAACTCTCATATCATGGCACAACATCACCCATCGTGCATTAACACTCATATCATGGCACGGCATCACCCTTCGTGCATTAACACTCACAATATGGCACGGCATCACCCTTCGTGCTTCTACACTAACAATATGGCACGACATCACCCTTCGTTCTTCTATACTAACAATATGGCACAACATCACCCTTCGTGCATTAACGCTCACAACATGGCACGGCATCACCCTTCATGCATTAACACTCATAATATGGCACGACATCACCCTTTGTGCATTAACACTCTCCCTTACCATAATGCAATGAATAAATAACAGCAGGGAGATAGAATAACAAGTACAAACCTTACTTCAACATTTGGTTCCACAATATCAATCTCAACATTGAAATAAATACTCAATTATCACCAGAAAATCCGTAAACATAATAAGAACGATTAATTTAACAACACTAGAATAAACACGTAGCAATTAGGCATAGAAAAGAGACAATGTAAGAATAAACGGGAGAAAACAGGGAAAATAGGTAAATTGGCGGCACATACGTACTCATCACCTCATATATATGCCGCTCACATGAATTACATATAAAAAATAATCTGAGGTTCCTAATTCCCTCAAGTTAGGGTTAGACACAATACTTACCTCACTCCGAAGGCCACTTAATTCTCAATCACAGCTTTTCCTTTGGAATTCACTTCCAAACCACTCGTATCTATTTAAAAATGACTCAATAATATCAAATATTGCTAAAAGAATCAATTATATTGCATAAATTAAATTTCCCAAATTTTCCTCTAAAAAGTCAAAAAATCGACCCCGGTCCAGCTTGGTCAAAACCCGAGGTTAGGACCAAATTCCTTTTACCAATTCACCCTTGAGCCCGAATATGTAATTAGTTTTCGAATCTGACCTCAAATTGAGGTCTAAATTCCCAAATTTCCGAAATTCCTAGTTTCTACCCTAACCCCTAATTTTTTCATAAATACTCTAGATTTTAGGTTAATAATTCATGAAATGTAATGGGTAATTGAAAGAAATGGCTCTTGAAATATTTCCTCTCACCGTTTGGTTTTTGAGAAAAATGAATTATTTGGCTAAATCCCGTGTTTGGCTAAATGAATATTTTGGCTAAATCCCGTGTTTGGATTCTGTTTTCAAAGTTATTCATATTTTTGGCAACTCTGGTAAATGATTTGGGTTTTCATTGATGTACTTGAAAGGCAGAACTATTTTCAGAAATCATGTGTTTGCTCAGAATTTGATTGTTGAAGTACTTCTGGTATTACTTGTTCAAGCTGTTATGAACTATTGTTGGTTATTGGATTTGGGACCCAACCTTGGTACAAGCTCGTCACTACTTTCAACCTAAGGTTAGGTTTGTTACTTATTGAGTACATGGGGTCGGTTGTACTCATACTACATTTCTGCACCTTGCATACAGATATTGGATGTTGATGTTGATGAGATCGACGTGAGATGGATTTGGAGACGTACTTGTGTTCCGGTCGTAGCTGCCTCTTGTTCATGGTAGCCTTTGATTTATATAAATCTGTTTATGTATATTTCGAATAGATGATGTATTTATTTCATACTAGCATTGTAAATTCTAATCTTAGAAGCTCATGATTTGTACTACCAGTCCTTGGGGAATGTATAAGATTTAGATATTTTCATTTACTTAATTGTCTTGTTAAATTACCTTGCAATTGGATAATGGATAATTGACTTACCTAACGGGCTGGATTAGGTGCCATCACAACTAGTTGAATTTTGGGTCGTGACACCAAGTACAGGTTTATTTACCTACGGCCAGGCTCACACACATGCTTCATAAAATATAGCGAACAAGCAACAAAATCAATCATACCAAGGTGGTTCTACGACAGGTGGAAAACATTCGGTGCAACAGAGCAATCAATGCCCCGAAGCTTCCACACTCACTATGAGAGATTCCAAAAGGAACAGGAAATCTCTATCTAGAGAGACTAAGAAACCCAAGCCAACCAGCAAAATGGGATC
Organism: Nicotiana otophora; assembly: GCA_000715115.1. Lineage (NCBI taxonomy): Eukaryota > Viridiplantae > Streptophyta > Magnoliopsida > Solanales > Solanaceae > Nicotiana > Nicotiana otophora. The sequence goes on from AWOL01S0067651.1 coordinate 39,292, forward strand.
AACTAGTTCCCAATCAGAATTAAAAAAGGGACTCCTAGAAGTCTTAGCCAATATTGATACAGCAAGTCCAATAGAAGTATAGGCCATGCTATAAGCAGCATTAGCATCTTCCTCAATGGAGAACCAAGACAATGGAGACATGAAAGACCCACAGGGTATAGCCCAAGCCTGCCATGCCTATGCAGACAAAGAATAGCATCTGACCCCTTCACAAGAAGTCATATAACTCATCCGACAAAGACAAAACAACTTTTCCAAAAGACAAACATCTCTTCAAAAAAGAAAGAGTCACTTGACAGCGACAATCGCAAAAGGACAAAAATAGCACCTTCCCTTTCAACAAAGCAGTAGACCTTCCCTTCAGCAAAGCAGAAGACAAGCTTTCAAATTGTAATCGTTAATCAACAGAAAATTTTCCAAGATTTGCTTTTTGTCCCTCTCTGTAAAATGTTTACATATATTTGAATAAAGCTTTTATCAAGTAAGTATTTCTTTCTTACTATTTTAATTCCGTATTTATTTTATAATCTGGATTTTAAAACCCGTGATCCTCTTTATGGTATCAGAGCCATGTTGAGTATGAGAGGCTAAACCTTTCATACTGTCTTTAAGGTTCGTCGAAATCTTGTTATCATGTTCATGTTATAGATCTTAATTATTCTATATTGTTCATCTCTGCATAGGTTTACTGTTCATCTTCTTTAAAGCTTCAGATCTAATTCTCTAGCGTGAGGTTACTGTTCTATGTTCATAGTGTGAGGGATCCTTGTAGGATGTTAAATAAACCTTATTAAACTGCTGCCAGTTACCGTCGTCCATAGGCTAGGGAGTGTCGTCAGAGACAGGACACAATTAACACGTTTAATCCCCAACCCCAAGATAACTTAGAATTAGGAACACAATCAAGATAACTTAAGAAAAGATCAGTTAGTGAAGAAAAAGATAAATAATAGACACTATACAGTTAAGAATACTATAGACCTGTTAAGACTAATAATACATGATAAGGATAACAGAGAAAGTAGACTTAGCCTTGAAGATAGTATGATTCTCAAAAACTAGTAAAACTTTGAAAAGTATTCTTCATTGAAAAAGCATCCTTCATTTAAAAGATTAAAATTTTATAATAAAAACAAATGGTTTCTTTTAAAACAACTAAGAAAAGTTGATAGAAATTTGTTTTGTGCTTAGTATAATATTCAGGTATATAAAAACCTTATCTTTATTAAACCAAGAAAACAAACCTTGTTAGAAATAACAGAAGAAATAAAACATTACAGACAAGCTTTAATTGGTTATAAAAACCAAAGAACTTATATTATTTTTAATTTAAAAGCAATAAAAATTTGTATCAATAGGTACACAACTCAGTTCTAAAATGAATAATTCAGATTAGAGTAAAATTCTTAATGACATTGTCACGACCCAAAAAATCACACCTGTCGTGATGGCGCCTATCTTGATACTAGGCAAGCCAACAACCTCAATAAACCACAATTTCTTTTAAATGCGAACAATATAATAATTAATTTAAGAGAAACCCCCAAAAATACTGGATATAAAAACACTCCCAAAACCCGATGTCACTGAGTACGTGAGCATCTATACATTACAAGTCTAAAAAACTCGGTCTATAATAATCCGAGACAAAATACAATAAACCAAAAGGATAGGGAATGAGAGACAAGGTCTGCGAAACATAGTTGTTACATCTGAATCTCCGAAAAATTAACTGTGTGAAAGAATCAACACCCACTGTGTATAGGATAACCTGGATCTATACACGAAGTGTAGGGTGTAGTATGAGTACAACCAAGTCAGCAAGTAACGATAATAAACAAGGAACTAAAAGTAGTGACGAGCTTCTCAGTTAAGTCCAAATACAGTACTTTCCAACATAAAAGGGTAGGCATGCTCTCAAGTTCAACATTTAATATTTCAATAAAATTTCATATAAAATTTGAATGACACAGAAAATAATGTTTGTTTTTCAAATTTCCAAAATAGTGCTATATGACAGCTGAATTGCAGCAAACAATGTAATCAATGCATCATCTCAAAGTAACAGTAACTTAGCCCTCCCATTTACTCAAACCTCACAGTCATTCTTTCCTCACAATCACTCATTCCTCACAGTCACGCATTCCTCCCAGTCACTCGGCACTCTCATTCGGCACTCGCACTCAGTAGGTACCTGCACTCACTCGGGGTATGTACAGAATCCGGAGAGGCTCCTTCAGCCCAAGCGCTATATCAAGCCAATCATGGCATATAACAATGAAACATGCTGCGGCGCTCATCTTGATCCCATAAATATCCTCACAATTAGGCCATCGGCCTCACTCAGTCATCAACCTCTCCAGTATCTCGGGCTCAAGATATCATTAAAATCAGCACAAAAATGATAATATGGTACATCAATAAATAACAACAGAGACTGAGATATGATATGAAATGAATGAACATGACTTAGTGTGAAGTTACAATTTTGAGCATATAATTCAACCATATAAATAACCCAGTGGGTACTAATAATAACAGCATATGTCTAAGCATGATTTTTAATACGAGTCTCAGCTCAATTTTCTCTAACATGTAGAGAATGTATGGAAATCAACAGATAATTCAACTACACAGTTCCATGGAATTTGATCAAGTCAAAATTCCTATGGTGCACGCCCACACTCCCATCAATATAAATTACTTGGAGGTGACGCACATGATAGTTAACGAGCGTGTGGACATGCACCATCGAAATTGTGTCTTGAATAAATTTTATGGAGCTAAGAAATTAAAGAATCATGTTATTTTTCGTGCATACTCTACGTGTTAGAGAAAATTAGCTGAGGCTCCTATTAAAGATTATGTTTAGACTACGTGCTGATATTTTGGGACCCATAGGGCCGAGTTGCTATTGAATTGATTGTTTAAAATTATAATTCCATACTCAGTCATGTTCATTCATTTCATATCATATCGCAACCTATGTTGCTATTTATTGATACATCATATTATTATTTTGGGCTGATTTTCATGACATTTTGAGCCCAAGAGACTGGAGAGATTGATGACTGAGTGAGGCTGAGGGCATAATTGTGAGCATATTTATGGGATCGAGTTACGCGCCACAGCAGGCCATATTGGCTTTATATATATTATTATTATATGGATCGGGGCTGCCCGCCAGCAGCAGACCTTATAGGCTTTATTATTATTATGGGATCGGACTGCACGTCGCAGTAGGCCATATCATCTTTATATAGCGCTTAGGCTGAAGGAGCCCCTCCAAAGTCTGTATACACCCCCAGTGAGCGCGGTTGATTCATAGCGCTTGGGATGAAGGAGCCCTTCCGGAGTCTTCACACACCCCCAATATTCCTCGTATTGTTCAGAATTGATATGTTTTATTTGTACTGAAAGCAACTGTTAAACTTGAAATAATGCCATTGTTATTATTTATATTGGACTATACCTATGGAGCTCGTCACTACTTTAAACCCAAAGGTTAGTTTTGTTACTTACTGAGTTAGTTGTCTCATACTACACTCTGCACCTCGTCTGCAGATCCAGGTGCTTTCGGACACGGTGACCATTAGTTCTCATAGTGTTATCAGTTGGAGACTATCAAGGTAGTTTTTTAGAGTCCGCTGACCTTGACTCCCTTTCTTTCAGTTATTGTATTGTTCTATACTTTCAGACAGTGTTTTGTCAATCAGACTTCGTATTCATATTAGATGCTCATGTACTCCGTGACACCTGGTTTTGAGAGTGTTTATATATGTAATTGTGAGATTTCTTCCACTGAATTTAAATATTATGTTTTCAAATAAAAGATATGGTGGTTTATTGAGATTTTCGGCTTGCCTAGTATTGAGATAGGCGTCATCACGATAGGTGAGATTTTGTGTCTTGACACAAAAGGAACAAGAAATCTCTACTCTACCTGATCATTTTAAAATCTACAAATATTACTTTGCAAAAAGAATTTCATATATAATCAGTTGGCCGTTCGAAATTAAACAAATCGAATGAATTAAATATTTTGTCAAAATACCAAAAATTGAAGGATGGGTTCCTGAATCCAAAGTGACTAAAAAACCCAAGCCAACCAGCAAAATGGGATCAACCAGTTCCCAATCAGAATTAAAAAAGAGACTCCTAGAACTCTTAGCCAATATTGATAGGCTATTGATACAACAAGTCTAATAGAAGTACAGGCCATGGTAGAAGCAACATCAACATCTTTATCAACAAAGAATCAAGACAATGGAGACATGGAAGACCTATTGGTTATAGCCCAAGCCTACCATGCCTATACAGATGAAGAATAGCATCGGAACCCTTCACAAGAAGTCATATAACTCATCCGACAAAGACAAAATAGCTTTTTCAAAAGACAAACAACTCTTCAAAAAAGAAAGAGTCACTTGACAACGACAACCGCAAAAGGACAAAAATAGTACCTTCCCCTTCAGCAAAGAAGTAGACGGCCCTTCAGCAAAGCAGACGACAAGCAATCTAAGATGTTCCATTTGTAAGGTTGAGATTAACTCAACAAAATTCTGAAGTCTATAAAAGGCTTTCAAATTGTAATTGTTAATCAGCAGAAAATTTCCCAAGATTTTCATTCTCTCCCTTCTCTCCCTCTCTGTAAAATGTTTACTTATCTTTGAATAATGCTTTTATCAATTAAGTGTTTATTTCTTACTATTTAATTTTGCATTTATTTTATAATCTGGATTATAAAACCCATGATCCTCTTTATGGTATGAAGGATGTTTTTTCATTGAAGAAAACCTTTCAAATTAGGCTTGTAAACGACCTCGGATTTGAATTTTGATTATTTGAATAGCTTCGTATGGTAATTTTTGATTTAGGAGCGTGTACGAAAAAGTTTTGAGCGTGTACAAATTAGGCTTGAAAGGGCGAATTGTCGAATTTTTGGGAAGTTTAATCGGGGGTTGACTTTTTCATATCAGGGTCAAAATCCCATTCTGAAAAATGTAATAGGTCATTATGTCGTTTATAACTTGTGTGAAAACATTTAGTTCAATCGGAATTGCACTGATATGTTTCTACTCAAAATATAGAAGTTGAAAGATTTGAAAACTCATAATTCGATTCGATGCGCGATTCATAACTTCGGCATTGTTTGGCATGGTTTGAAGCTTCAACTAAGTTCGTATTGTGTTTTAGGACATGTTGGTATATTTGGTTAAGGTCCCGAGGTCCTTGGGTGGATTTCGAAAGGTTAACGGAATGGATTTCGGACAAAAGGAGATGTTGGAATATTACTGTTGCAAAAGCTATTTGTGGACAACAACTGGTGCAATCGCAGAGCTAACTTTGGAAGCTTATATCTTGATATCATGAACGTTGTAGCTCTTTGATTCTAGTTTACAGAAAGTTAAACCATTCATCATTTGTACATTTGTACAGAATGTTATGGTCGACTGAATGAAGGCTGGTAAAGCCGTTTCGCCAGAAATTTCTATTATCTCGCAATCTATAAGGAGTTTGGAGATGAGCAAAACATGCAATTTGTAGTCTTTTGTATAAAGTATGTAGAAATATAAACCATTTGGCAGTTAGAGTTGAGTACAAGAAGTTATGGTAGATAGACTACAGACTGTCGGGGAAAAGTTGTGGAAGAGTTTGATGTTTTCACCATAAGCATGTAATGATCCAAAGATCCATTTTTAGTTCTAGAGATCGAAAATTGATTTTGAGACTTCCTGGATTTTGATAATGAATTATAGTATTCTGGAAAGTTTGGTCTAATTCCATCAAGTCGCGGTTGGGTTTTTAGCGCGAAACATGAGTTAAGTGTTTAGCGCGCGAAATTGGTATCACATTGAGAATATGCGCTCCGGATTGAGTTTCGATTGGACGAGTAGGTTTGTATTATTATTCGTGACTCATAGGAATAAGAATCGTCGAATTACGAATTCGTATGATGGAGTTAGAGCCTTTAAACAGTTTTGGTGCGCACCCTTAGTGACCAGATTTTCCACCTTTAGTGACATGATTAGACTTTTAGCGACTAGAATAGTGTTTTTTGGGGAAGAAACTTAAGGACCAAAATTGGTCATTTCCTTCATTTTGTTTTGGATTTTTGGAGCACGATTCTTGGGAGATTTTGAGGATTTCTTCAAGACTTCAACTTGTGTAAGTGTCCTATATGTAAAAGTGATTATATTTCATAAATCGATGGATATATTCATCATTTAATTCAGATTTAAATGGAAGATATTGAGATTTTTGCAAATTCATTCAAAAATGGAAATTTATATGGGTGGACTCGTAATTGAATGGGTTGTCGGATTTTGAGAGTTTCGTCGGATTCTAAGACTTGGGCCCCACATGCGATGTTTGAGCTAAGTTCCGGATTTTGTTGGAAAATTAGTATTTTCTTATGGAATTAATTCCAATAAATTTTATTGACTGAATCAATTTTTTTGTGTCTAGATTCGAGGCGGTTGGAGCCCAATTCATGTAGAAAAGACATTGCAGAATAAAGAATTACACGACTTGAGGTAAGTAACAGTTCTAAATTTGGTCTTGAAGGTGTGAAACCCCGGTGTAATGACCCAACCGGTCATTTTGACATTTTGAGCCCTGTTCCCCTAAATAAAACTCCTAGTATGTGCTTCTTTAAATTTATGACTTGCGGGGATGGTTGGTTCGGGGTTTGGAAGTGTTCGGGTTGAAATCGGAACACTTGGCTCCTTAAGTTAGCCTTAAAATGCTAAGTTTGACTTCGGTCAACTATGGAAAACGACGCCGGAATAGAATTTTGATGATTCCAACAACTCCGTATTGTGATTTTGGACGTAAGAGCGTGTTCGGAATTTTATTTGGAAATCCATAGTTAAATTAGGCTTGAAATGGCTAAAATAGGAATTTAAGTTCGGAAGTTAAACCGGGGAGTTGACTTTTTAATACTAGAGTCGGAATCCAGTTCCAAAAATGTTCATAGCTCTGTTATGTCATTTATGGCTCGCATGCAAAATTTGAGGTCAATCGGACTTGATTTGATAGGTTTCGACGTCGTTTGTAGAAATAGAAAATTTCAAAGTTCATTAGGCTTGAATCTTTGTGTGATTCGTGTTTTTAGTATTGCTTAATGTGATTTGAAGGATCGACTAAGTTCGTAATGTGTTTTGTGACGTGTTGGTATAATTGGTTAAGGTCCCGAGGTCCCCGGGTGGTTAACGGATCGAATGTGGAATTTGAAGAAGAGTTGAGACAGCTGATATCTGGTGTGCTCGCACCTATGGAAAAAAGGCCGCGGGTGCGAAGCCGTAGGTGCGAAAAATCCATCGCAGGCGCGAAGGATTTTTCCATGGGTACGAAGCAGCAGGTGCGAAAAATCCATCGCAGGCGCGGACACCTAGAAACTTGGAGGTAAGTTAATTCTCACCTATTGCAAGTTAATTACATGGTTTATATATGGATTTAGACATGGAAATTAGTAGCAATTGTGGGGTTTTGGTAGAAAACATATAATTTGGTATTTTTGTGTATTTTTGGAATTTTACCACGGATATGAGCACGGGATTGTACATAAGTCATATATTTGAGTTCATAAGGTTATGGGTAATGATTATCTTCAAAACTATTCGGAATCCGAGACTTGGGCCCCACTGCCAATATTTGAGATAATTTCGGATTTTATTGAAAAATGTAGTATTTTCTTATGTAATTGATTTTATAATTTTTGTTGACTGTATCGGATTTATTATGACTAGATACGAGTCGATTGGAGTCGAAAAATTGAGGAAAAGGCATACTACGTCATTAAATTGGAGCAAGGCGAGGTAAGTGACTTGTCTAACTGTGTGTGGGAAAAATTTCCCTAGGATTGGTATTAAAGTGATAAATTAAAATGTGTTAAAAGTCGTGTAAACGAGGTGACGAGTGTGTACACGGGCTAAATGTGAAAGATTATGTCTTTAAATTGTGTAGATCATTGTTGCATATCAATTAAATAATTTTATCTGTTTATATTTTTCATCATTGATTTAAATGTTTATACTTTAAATATGCTTGACCTTTTCCTACTAATTGCTTTACCTATTAAATTGAAACTTGTTTTCTTTTATTTTGTGCATTATTTGAAGGTTGATTTTCTTAAATTAAATATTATCAATATGAATTATTTGATATTTTAATTTGGAATTGAAGCAACGTATTACAATTTTGAAATATTATTTTGTTCAGTTGTTTAGTCCCGAATATTTTTGGTGCGATTTCCGTACACATTGTGATGGAGCCATGATCTCTTGAAGGTGGAAAACTATCGTTGTTGATTAATTTTGGCAAATTAAAATATTTGGGCACTTGAGGTGCAAATTGTGATATATTATGATATTGATACGCATGCGGTGGTATAAGGTTTGGGTGTTGAAACAGATGCGGTGAGATAAGGGTGGCTTGATATGCGTGGATAGTAGGGGAAACTACTAGAAATCATGCGATGTGATAAGGATGGGTAAACTGCGGGATGCTTTTTCGGGATAAATGTTTTCTTTAAAATAAATTATGAAGGCTCCCGCGGTGATATAAGGAAATGAGATATTGTGAATTTATTTATGATTTGGGACTACGAGGCGGTACCTCGGGAGTGCCCTTGTGGATATTGATTTATGGTCGCAGTTGCCTTTGATTATTGTGGTGATTTTCTTAAAGATGAAAAAAATTATGTTTTTCTTCCATGCAGTATTAATTGCCATTATTTAGTGTAATTAAATAGTGACATACTACTTGATTCATTTTCATTGTCATTTTATCTTATTATATTGTTAAACATTTTACCATGTCATTATTTATTTTTCAGTAGGGCTTGACCTAAACATACGTTCGTCCTCGAGCGTGCCAAGAGTTGTTCCTAACCTTTAAATCTCAATTCCACTGTACCGTGCACATACCCGAGGGTGAAGCCATGTCACCTTATTCTATATAGGCCTGACAACACAACATAACTGAAAAATCATTAATTTAATCTTAGCCCAAAAACCTTAGAGCCCAATTCTAACATCCAGAATTCTTTTCAAAACCCGGATCTCACATCTACACACTGTAAAATTCTGAACAAGTTGTATCAATCCATAACTATAATCCCAGATATAATCACATAACATATTAAACAACTCACATACTTGCAGCACCATTCTCGATCAGAGTAATTACTCAAAACCAACCAAGTGTTAGTATAAAACCCAGCATTCAACAGAACCTCATTCTAAAACCTTCGTGCACTGCCAATGATGGAAGAAACAATCAAAACTCATAACCACTCATCAGATCAACTAACCATGGAGCTCTCTCGCCCCAACCAGAACCATAATCACCTTCTAAGCCGACTTTCAATATTATCCTCCCAAATATGCCGTAATCAAACCTGATATTATCCATTCTAGCTCCAATGACCTTAAACTATTAAGAACAACTATTCTATAGGCATGCCACACCAATATAACTCGAGCCACAAACTACGCAATTCGTGTACCCAAAAATGGAACTGTCTCAAAGAAGAGAACCGTATTTGCAGGTTCAACCAACACCACTACAAACGCAATGCTATGAGCTCATCGTGTATAGTAGAAACAAGATACACGAATCTAATAACAGTAACCAACTCTCCTAGATCTCACATTAACATCACCCGCACGAATAACTCACGTGCTATAGTATCAATTTATGGACCCGCACAGACAACTCACGTGCCAATAATATTAGTATATAGATCCGCTCGGACAACTCACGTGCCAATAACATAATCTGCCTAGCATGGTCACATGCCTCCAGTCCAAGCATATCATACAAGAGAAATCAAATAAGTACACATGTATATGATAAATGAAATAAGATTCACAGCTCTTGCACTAGTAAAATATCACACCATAGAGCAGGAATGTGCAAAGTGTGCTATCATAACTCAAATCGGCAAGTTAATGCAGGAATAGTAACTACCTGGTTTATTCAAGGAATCAACTTCTTTGTAACCTCAAGTATAGCCCAGATAGTTCCTAACAAAGGTACGAATATGGGAAACGTTATAACTTTACGCTTAACAGTAAACTCTAGGCATATCATAGCCTAAGCATTATTCCGAGTATGAATACTTGCTCTGATGTCGGCACAGGGGCTCAAACCTCACATATATGCACACTCATAGCGCGTAGCTATCACAAATAATTAACGCAACTAGTGCCTCCACTGAGTTTAAATAAATAGTCACCTCAAACAGGCCGCAACCCCGAAACAATATGCTTCTGAGAACTCCCAGTCTCCAATTTCATAGAACACATGAATCACCGTAACTAGTCCCAACTCCAGCACTCGAATGACTAACACGTCTTTCATGTACAATCTTTCCACTAGGAATACTTCCAACATTCTTCTGTGCCACATAGAAATAATTTAAATATCAGCAGTCTAGCAACCAGATGAGTACCGCAATACTAATGAACATCCGTAAATCAAAACACAATGTGCCTTTTGAAATGCGCACCGGTCTCAAGGATTACCGAGCAATTATAACAGTCATCTAAATATATAACACTGACCATTCTATCCAGAATTCGTGACCTTCCCTTCAAGAATGAACTGCCACCTTGTACATGTAAATCTTAATCCCGCACAACACACTACATCTATCATGCCATCATGTGACAAGTACAAGAATCTCATTATCAACTTTGAGTCACCAACAATTTAGATACCCGGTTAGTTAGAAACCTTCCTCTTTCTCCCAAACAGGAGGAATTCACAATACACAACATGTTCCTCATGCCGGTAGGACATATCCGACTCAAACCATGGTAGTAATCACCAAGGACACTTTGAAATCCATTTGCACACAACCAATATATTAGACTAAATTCCTCTAACTCGACCAAGCCACGCACATCACCAACCCAAGAATATTTCCACTAAAACATCCGTAGAGCCTCACTACTTCATAGGTACGCAAAGAACCGATCATACTACACTAGTCCAGCCTACTACCTAGTCATCCTATTTTCTCCGAGTTTCTTCTGAATTACCCTCAAGTTGACACTTCTCCCTGTCAGAACTCCACGATCCTTACCCAAAGTTCACTACAACACATCCTCACATAAAACCATACCACCCTAAGGCCCATAAGCCATTGTATTCTTCTTAAGCACCTCCATAAATACCACAACTGTATCACTCACTCTGCAAATACCTTATGTGAATTTAAAATTGTTCTTCTTACCTTTCTTATACTAAAATGTAGAATCCATAGTCATATAGAAATTACCGCAAGTCCCAACACCATCCAATGTAAATAACCGGTTCTAGCAATATACTAATCCGAAAAATTTTCAATTGCCACATATACAGTTTGACTCCATTAGAACCCTTTCGAAAGTCATCCACTATGCTCAAATCTAAATTACACTGCCTAACTGGGCCGAAATATACAAGCCCCATTAGCACAACAACCCCTAAATAAGTAACCCTGCCTTAACATCACCAATCAAATTCATACTTCGTACGCACTACATCTTTTAAAATAACAATTTAATCATTTCATGATTTTTCATATTTTCATAAAGTGCAATATAACCCGCATTCCAGAAATTTTCCTACTTGCGCCATCCCCGATCTCAACCTCTGCAAGTCATAACTAATCAACAAGTATGCCTCGGATCAAAACCAATACTGCTCACAATCGTGCAATCAAATCATAGATAGCAGACTCCCCCACTTGGCTCAAAGATATATAACAAAACATCGGATAACTCACCATACCCATACTCTACCATTGTCATAATCCCGCATTCAATTTCACGAAAATCCTTCACAAGCGCAGGTAACACAAATCATAAAATATCTAAAATCATCTACTAAGCTCATTTTCATCCCCGTGATGGTCAAGTCAACTTTATCAACTAATCAAAACTCAAATCTCAACACATATACCATGCTGGGAGAAAAGAAACCCTCTACTCAACATTATAAGGAACACACATACGTAGATTACACCGCAGGAGATAACCCACCTAGTCTCAAATTGGCATCTTGCTATACCCTTTCGCATTCACAATTACTACGGAATCACTTAATATTTCTGAGTTTGAACTCATTAACATGACATGAAAATCTACTTCTCTCTACAATTAAACAACATGACAGATCCCTCAACGCACCCAAAACTCAAGACTGTAAGTCACATCAAAACAGGAATCAAGTACCCAATAGCAAACTCTTAAGTCACAAGTAAAATTTATTTGTCTCATTCAACCCATATGAACACATCTCGCATTCACATCATACTCATCATATAATCATTCAACCGCTCATCGAGCCACAAATTCCACTCATAGGGATACTACCGAACGCATAAGTCCAAACGCACAAGTTCTCACAACTAAAACTACTGAGCCTAAGCTGAGGTCTAACCCTGGCCTCCAGTCCTCCAGATTGGCCCATCCACAAAATACTAATCTAGAACCTCGTTAATGGAATCACAAGTCGGCGATGCACATATGATACCGAACGCTCACATGCGCACACGAATGCATGGAAGGAATTCAAGAGTTATGTTTCAAGCTGAATCAATTCCGCACGATAAAATCGAGAAAGTGGAATTTTCCTACGGGTTCGGTAGCCTCCCGAAGATAAGTACAAACGTCTCCATATCGATCCTCAAGACTTTACTAAACCTGCTCATGACTCGTGAGACATACGTAACCTAGGCTCTGATACAACTTGTCATGACCCAAAATCTCACTTGTCATGATGGCGACTATCTCAATACTAGGTAAGCCGACAAGCTCAATAAACCACCATATCTTCTAAATTTAAAAATATAATATTTAAATTCAACAGAAGAAATTCTCACAAAAAGCGATATAAACACTCCCAAAAACTGTTGTCACTAAGTACATGAACATCTAAATGATAGCAAAGTCTGACTGACAAAATAAATTATTTGAAATGTAGATCAGTACAATAACTGAAAGGAAAGAGAGTCAAGATCAGCAGACGCCAAGAATCTACCTTGATAGTCTCCAACAGATAAGTCCTCAACTATGGCAACCGCCGTATCCGCAAGTACCTGGATCTGCACACGAGGTGCATGGTGTAGTATCAGTACAACCAACTTAATAAGTAACAAGACTAACCTTTAGGCTGAAAATAGTGACGAGCTCCGCAGGTACAATCTAGTATAGAAATAACAGTACAGAAATATAGGCATGCTTTCAGGTTCCACAGTTAAACTCAGAGAAGTAAAACAGATCAATTCTGAATGATATGAGGAATATGACATCTCAGCGGATAACCTCGTGTGCTCAAAATCACAAATTACTCAGTCACTTAGTACTGTATATGGCCAATCCAATATATATATATATATATATATATATATATATATATATATATATATGTATACGTCGACTGACAGTCATCCACTCAGTACCATATAAGGCCAATCCAGCCCTGGGGTAATTTATCCCCAAATATAAATGATTCGGACAAGATCCATGTCCAGGGAAATTAATCACAATTATAAATAAGTAAGGCAAGTCCATGCTCTAGGAAGTTCACCCTGTATATATAAATCATCTATGCTCACTGGGGGTGTGTACAGACTACGGAGGGGCTCCTTCAGCCCAAGCGTGATATAAAGCCGATATGGCTTACTCGAGGCGGGCAGTCCCGATCCGTATAATTATAAACCCTATAAGGCCTGCTGCAAGTGGGAAGCCCCGATCCATATAATAATAATAATAATAATAATAATAATAATAATAATAATAATAATAATAATAATAATATATGTATATATATATATA
>AWOL01S0067651.1:55111-112436 GCA_000715115.1 Nicotiana otophora
ATATATATATATATAGCAAATATGGCCTGATGTGGCATGCCGCCCGATCCCATAAATATCCTCATAATTAGGCCTTCAGCCTCACTCAGTCATCAGTCTCTCCAGTCTCTGGGGCTCAAAATGTCATGAAAATCAACCCAAAAATGATAATATGATGTATCAATAAATATCAACATAGGCTGAGACATGATATGAAATGAATGAACATGACTGAGTATGAAATTACAATTTAAAACAATCAATTCAACAGCAACTCGACCCCATGGGTCCCAAATTTCGGTACGTAGCCTAAACATCATCTTTAATAGGAGCCTCAACTCAATTGCTCTAACATGTGGAGGACACACGGATAATAACATGATTCTTTAATTTTTTTTAACTCCACAGAATTTAATTGAGTCACAATTTCTATGTGCACGCCCACACGCTTGTCACCTAGCATGTGTGCCACCTCCAAATAATTGATATAACACAAAATTTGGGGATTTATACCCTCAGAACCAAGTTTAGAAGTGTTACTTATCTCGAACAAGCCGAATCCAATGCCGAGCAAGCTAAACAATGCTCCAGAAATTACATTTTGCGCGTATCAACTTCCGAACGGCTCGAATCTAGTCACAATTAATTTGATTAAAGGAAGTAATTCCATATCAAAATACTAATTATTCCCACCAAATCCGAAATTACACTCGAAAATCGTCTATGGGCCCCACGTCTCTGAACCCGACAAAAGTTACAAAATTCGAAAGCCCATTCATTCACGAGTCTAACCATACCAATTTTACTAAATTTCAAGATCCACTCGACCTCCAAATCCTCAGATCTTATTTTCAAATCCCTAGGTTCAAATTCGAGATTTACACCTCAAAAATACGTAATCTAGTCGGATTATTCGATGATAATTCAATATTATGGAGTAGAAAATGATCACAAGTGACTTACCTCAAGATTTCCCGTGATTGCTCGCTCAAATATTGCCTCAACCCGTGTTGAAAATGTTAGAAATGACAAAAATCTCGGACTCCTCTGTTTTTAACACTCTGTCCAGGATCTTCGCACCTGCAACCCCCTATCCACACATGCGGAACCGCTTATGCGGTGAAATTTCCGCTTCAGCGGAAGCCACTTAGTTTCCCAAACTCCACACTTGCACTCTATCTTCCGCGCCTGCGGAGCCACTTCTGCTCTCCTTCGCCCGCACCTGCGGAACATGCCTCTCCCTCAACTCGCATCTGCGGAGCCTCGCTCGTACCAGCGGGCTCGCAAATGCAGTTTATTCCCTCGCACTTGTGCCCTACCTAGGTTATACCAGCTCCACTTCTGCATAAAATTAGCCGCATTTGCGACATCGCACCTGCGGCCAATTCCTCGCAGGTGCGATCACACCAAAAGACAGAAATTTTCTAGATTTCTTCTAAGTCCGAATTTGATCTATTAACCATCCGAAACTCACCCGAGACACTCGGGACCTTAACCAAATACACCAACAAGTCCTAAAACATCATACAAACTTAGTTGAGCCTTCAAATCACGTCCAACAATGCTAAAGAAAATACGAATCACACCCCAATTCAATTTTAACGAAAACTAACGAATTCCAACTTTTACATTCAATGCTAAAACCTATCAAACCAAGTCCGATTGACCTCATATTTTGCACAAAAGTCATAAATAACATAACTGACCTATTCACATTTCCAGAATCGAATTCCGACCCGATATTAAAAAGTCAACTCCCCGGTCAAACTTTCAAACTTAAATTTCTATTTTAGCCATTTTAAGCCTAATTTAACTACGGACTTCCAAATAATTTCTGTACACGCTCCTAAGTTCAAAATCACCATACAGAGCCATTGGAATTATCAAAATTCTATTATATGGTTGTTTACACATAAGTCAATATCCGTTCAACCTTTTCAACTTTAATTTTCATCGTGGAGACTAAGTATCTCAATTCATTTGAAAACCTCACCGAACCCGAACCAATTACCCCGACAAGTCATATATCAATGGCAAAGTATAAATTAAGTAGTAAATGGGGGAACATGGTTGAAATACTCAAAACGACCGGTGGGTCGTAACAGCGTATGTTTGGGTTGATTATTGGATCACTCGGGAGTATTTCGGCGCTTGTTTTGGAAAGTTGGCATTTTGAAAGTTTACGAATTTCTTAAGTTTGACTTGAAATGGATTTTAATGCTATCGATGTCTGTTTGGGATTCTGAACTTTGGAATAGGTTCATATCATGATTTGTGACTTGCAAGCAAAGTTTGGCGTTATTCCGGAATGTTTTGATATGAGTTGGACGTGTTCGTCAAAGTTTGGAAGTTTGCAAAGTTAAAGAAGGATTTCGATCATCGACTCATAGTTGTTTGATGTTGTTTGGCATTTTTTGAGACCTCAACTAAGTTCATAATGTATTTTGGGGCGCGTTGGTATATTTGGTCAAGGTTCCGGGTGCTTTGGGTAGATTCCGGATGGTCAACAGATCTGATTTTGGACTTAAGGAAAAGCTGAGGATTCTAGTTGCTGGTGCAACCACTTCTGTGGAAGCTTCATCGTAGAAGCGAGGCAGTGGATCGCATAAGCGGCTAGAAGGGAGATGGGTAGATGCCGTAGATGTGAAGGAATTCTTGCACCTACGAGACCGAAGAAGTGGATCCCTGGTCGCAGGTGCGACTCCGCAGAAGCACAGTCTGGTCCGCAGATACGAAGGCAGGAGGGATGAAAGAGGACCGTAGAAGCTGTATTGTTGGCCGCACCTGTGAAACCGCAGAAGTGGTCTAGTGGCCATAGGTACGATGAACGCTGGGCAAAGGGCTTGGTTTTATACAGGTATTTGGCCCATCTTCTTTCATTTTCATTTGGTTGGGGCAATATGTTGGAGAGCTTCAAGAGGAGATTTTCATCATCTATTGTTGTAACGACCTGACTTGTTATTTTAAGAATTAACATCCCGTTTAGAGACTCAAGGCCCCGAGCATCTTTGTGATATGTATTATGATGTGCGCGTGTGGTGGAGTTTGGTTTTCGGATGATTCGGGATTAATGAAAGAACAATTCTTACTTTTGAAGCTTAAATAAAAAGAGTTGACAAGAGTTTTGACTTTTGAGCAAATGATTCCGGAACAGAATTTTGATGATGTCAATAGCTTCGTATGGTGATTTCGGACTTAGGCGTATGTCCGGATTTGGATTTGGAAGTTCTTAGGACAATTCGGCACATTTCGGAGAAAAGTTGGAAAATGAAGTTCTTTAAATATTTTTAAATTTGACTGTAAGCCGATTGGTTAATAACTAGGTCAGATTTTGATTCCGAAAATTGGAACAGCTCCATTACGTCATCTATGACTTGGGCGCGAAATGTGAAGTCATTCTAGATTAATTTGATACATTTCGGTGCAAATTATAGAAGTTGGAAACTTTAAAAACTCATAAATCGATTCGAGGCGCGACTTATAATTTCAGCATTATTTGACGTGGTTTGAGACCTCGAATATATTCATATTGGAGTTTAAGACATGTTGGTATAGTTGGTTAAGGTCTCGAATGGCTCGGAAGAGTTTCGGACGGGGTTCAGATCGAATTTGGACTTGTTAAAGCTTCTGGAAATTTGACTACTGGTGCGATCGCGTATGCGGAAACTTCATCGCAGAAGCGACCTGGAAAGGACTTGGGCTTGGCTGGAGAGGCATCGCAGAAGTGGAAGACTCCACGCTTTTGCGGCTTTGCAGAAGCGTCACAATGGTCGCAGAAGTGACTCCTTGTGCAGATGCGGACACTGGCCCCGCATCTGCGATTCCCACAGAAGCGCAAATGCTCCCGCAGATGCGAGGGTCGACTGGGCAGTGCACTTCGCATATGCATATTTACGGTCACAGAAGCGATCCCGCAGATGCAAAAAATATGTCCGCAAATGCGAGCAAACATGGACAGAACATATATTCGGGGGTTTGGTCATTTTCTTCATTTTTGAATTTTTGGATCTCAGTTTTGGACGATTCTGGTGGGAGTTTTCACAAGTTCCTCTTGAGTAAGTGTTCTATATCTGAAAGTGATTATATTTCATAAATCCATGGTTATATCCATCATTAATTTTGTATTTAAATGGGAGAAATCAAGATTTTTGCAAAACTTTTCAAAAACGTAAATTCATGATTTGGAGGATGAATTGTTATTGGAATTCGATAAAATTGCTATGGTTTGAATCGTATCGTAATGGGTGTTCGGATTATGTGAACATTCTGCCGGGTTCCGAGATGCGAGCCTCGCGTTCACTTTTGGTTGACTTTTTAATGTGAAATTTGAAGTCGACATTTTATTATCTGGAATTGTTTTCGATGGATTTTAATGAAGTTATACAATTAATTTGGATAGATTTGAGTTGTCCGGAGGTCAATTCAAGCAAGAAGGCTATTTTAGAATATCAGCATAACTTCAAAA
This sequence comes from Nicotiana otophora, assembly GCA_000715115.1. Taxonomy (NCBI): domain Eukaryota; kingdom Viridiplantae; phylum Streptophyta; class Magnoliopsida; order Solanales; family Solanaceae; genus Nicotiana; species Nicotiana otophora. The sequence goes on from AWOL01S0067651.1 coordinate 59,556, forward strand.
AGGTAAGTATCTTGCCTAACTTGGAGTAGGGAAATTACCTCTTCGGCATTGAGTCATATATGCCATTTGTACAATGTGAAAGCCCTATACGCGAGGTGACGAGTATGTACTCGGGCTTATATGTGCATATTTTATTGGTTTAAAGTCGTAGGCATTTTTAAGTATAAAATTGGAAATTTTTGGAACTTATAAAATCCTTATTTGTCATGCAATGTTCTTTGTTTGTGTAATGTTTTTTATATGATAGTTTGGTATGATTACTACTTTGATTTTATGTGAATTGCATGTTCATGTTGAGTTGACATCTCATGAAAATAATTACATTATGGATTTTTCATCTGCTAAGAATTTATTAAATAAGTTTAAATTGAGACGTTAATATATTTATTAAATATTTAGATTTAAGAAGTGGTCGCTTGATGAGTTATTTTTCCATCTTTGCAGTTGCGTATTTACTTTTGGGACTACGATGCAATTCCTCGGGAGATCTCCCTGTTTTTATATTTACTTTTGGAACTACGCGGCGGTTCCTAGGGAGATCCCCTTGTTTGCATATTTACTTTTGGGACTATGAGGCGGTTCGTCAGGAGATCCCCCTATTTGCATATTTACTTTTGGTACTACGAGATGGTTCCTTGGGGAGATCCCCATGTTGCGTATTTATTTTTGGGACTACAAGGCGGTACCTCGGGAGCGCCCTAGTTGTTTACCTCTATTTTCTGTGTTGTTATCTTTCTGTAATTTCTCATTTGTTCGCCTCTCAGTCATTCCATTATATTATTTTGTCTTCTGCCACGTGAGTTGTCCGGGCGGTTCTGATAGAGATATTGGCACGAGATGCCGTGAAAATATGAAAGCAGGCCAAGACCCGTAATTTTTATAATTATGAAATGAGGTGTCACATGGTGACTTTTTTTTAAAGAATTTATATTTGAAAGTTTTTATTTTTTAGAATTATATTCAAAAGCTTTTTCTTGACAGGAATTTGTATTCGAAAGATTTTGTTTGAAGGAATTATATTTGAAATATTTTATTTGAAAGAATTATACTCTAAAGATTTCTATTTGAAAACCTTATAGATGAATGATGTATATTTTGAAGGACTTGATTACTTAATTGTGCTTGTGTCCATTATTCGTTTGGGCAATATTTATGGTGTTCTTGTTGCCTTGCTGTTTATATCACTAGTTGATTATTGTTGCTATCACTGCTATTTGTTTTCTATTATTTTGTATGCTATATTGCAAATGTTATTTGACTAGTGAGTGTCTTGACTGTATCTCGTCACTACTCCACCGAAGTTAGTCTTGATACTTACTGGGTACCGACTGTGGTGTACTCATACTACACTTCTACACATTTTTGCGTAGAGCCAGGTATTGGAGATATCGGACTCGGACAGAGTTAATGTGTTGATCGCAAGGATTCACGGTAGAGTTGTTTGGCTATCGCAGTCCCTTGGAGTCTTTCCATTTTATTGTACTATAACTTCTTATTCTAACAGTATTTTATATTCAATCCTTGAGAGCATTGCATGTATTCAGTTAGAGTTCATGACCCAGTATTACCAGTCTTGGGAGATTGTTATAATTATTTTCGATGTTGGTTTCGACACTTGTATAAAATTATATACTTAAAAAAAAGGGCTCGAAATGTAATTGTAATAGGCTTACCTAGTATTAGAGACTAGGTGCCATCACGACGCCTGTGGTGGGATTTTTGGGTCGTGACAATTGCAAGGTAAGCTATTCTCACCTTTTGTGAGTTAGATACTTTGATTATGTACGGATTTTTATATGAGAATTAGTAGAAATTTGGGATTTTGGAAGAAAACCTAGAAATTAATATTTTTGGATTTTTACCACGAAATTGGACATGGAATTTGGAATAAGTTATATTTTTTAGTTCGTAGGGTTATGGGTAGAGTTTATCTCACGACCCAAAATCACACATGTCGTGATGGTGCCTATCTCAGTACTAGGCAAGCCGACAACATCAGTAACCCACATTTTTCTTTTAAGTTTGAAAGCATAATAATTAGAATTTAATAAAAGACCTCACAATTACAGATACAAATACACTCCCAAAATCCGGTGTCACTGAGTACACGACCATCTATACATTACAAGTCTAGAAATAAGAAAACGATCTACAATAGTTTGAGACCAAATACAGTAAACAAGGAGATAAGGTAGGAGAGACAAGGTCTGTGAAACACAGCAGCTACCTCTGAATCTCCAAAAAATCAATTGTACGAAAGAATCAACACCCACTATGTCCGGGATCACCTGGATCTGCACACGAAGTGCAGGGTGTAGTATGAGTACAATCAACTCAGTAAGTAACAATAATAAATAAAGAACTGAAAGTAGTGACGAGCTTCACAACTAAGTCCAAATACAGTAATTTTCAACATAAAAGGGTAGGCATGCTTTCAAGTTCAACATTTAAAATTCCATAGTAACTTCATATCAACTTTGACCGAAACATAAATAATGTCTCTCCGAAATTTCCAAAAACAATGATATATGACATCTGAAATGCAGCAATAATGAAATCAATGCATCCTCTCGGAGTAATAGTCACGCAGTCCTCCCATTCACTCCAACCTCACAGTCACTCTTTCCTCACAATCACTCATTCCTCACAGTCACTCATTCCTCTCAATCACTCAGCACTCGGCACTCGTACTCGCACTCGCACTTGCACTCAGTAGGTACCTGCACTCATTGGGTGTGTGTACAGAATCCGGAGGGGCTCCTTCAGCCCAAGCTCTATAGCAAGCCAATCATGGCATAAATCAACAAAACATGTTGTGGCGTGCAGCCCGATCCCATAAATATCCTCACAACTAGGCCCTCTGCCTCACTTAGTCATCAACCTCTCCAGTCTCTCAGGCTCTCAGAAATCATGATAAGCATCTCAACAGAAATGATATGATGCATCAATAATGAATAAGACAGACTGAGGTAAAAATGTGCAAATAAAACTGTGACTGAGTGCAAAACAACAATTTAGCAGATAATTCCACCAGTACACGACCTCTGTGGGTCCCAACTGATGGTGCTACAGGTGTTGCTTCAACTACTGTACGAATTGCACCTCAACCTCTACCTCGGCCCCGGCCTCTACCACTGCCCTGGCCTCTTGCGGCCCTAACTGGTGGCAGACCATCCGATCCGATAGTACATGTCCTCACCATCTATGAGATAATAGAACAACATAGATTTAGTTTCCTGAATCAACAAATTCGCACGGCAGAATACAAGAAGGTGAAATTTTCCTAAGGGTTCGGCAGCCTCTCGAAGATAAGTACAGGCGTCTCTGTACCGATCCACAAGACTCTACTAAACCTGCTCATGACTCGTGAGACTTATGTAACCTAGGCTCTGATACAAACTGAAAGTACTGACGAGCTTCATAGCTAAGTCCAAATAAAATAATTTTCAACAAAAAAAAGGGTAGGCATGCTCCCAAGTTCAACATTTAAAATCCCACAGTAATTTCATATCAACTTCGACTGAAACAGAAGATAATGTCTTTCAGAAATTTCCAAAATAATGATATATGACAACTGAAATGCAGCAATAATGAAATCAATGCATTCTCTCAGAGTAACAGTCACTCAGTCCTCCCATTCACTCCAACCTCACATTCACTCTTTCTTCATTGTCACTCATTCCTCACAGTAACTCAGCACTCGACACTTGCACTCAGTAGGTACCTGCGCTCACTAGGGGTGTGTACAGACTCCTGAGGGGCTCCTTCAACCCAAGCGCTATAGCAATCCAATCATGGAATAAATCAATGTAACATGTTGCGGCGTGCAGCCCGATCCCATAAATATCCTCAGAATTAGGCCCTCGACCTCACTCAGTCATCAACCTCTCTAGTCTCTCGGGCTCTCAAAAATCATGATAAGTAGTCCAACAACAATGATACTATGCATCAATAATGAATAAGAGAGACTGAGATGTAATATGCGATTAAACATCGTGACTAAGTATGAAACAACAATCTAGGAGATAATTCAACATGTACACGACCTCTATGGGACCCAACAATGTCAGCACATAGTTTAAACATGATTTATAGATCAATTTCTCTAAATACGTGGAAAAATGTACGGATATCAACAAATTATTCAACTACACAGTTTCATGGAATTGACCAAATCATAATTCTTACTATGAACGCCCACACGCCCGTCATCTCGCATGTGCATCACCTCAAAAACCAGTCCAATAACACATAATTTGCGGTTTCATACCCTCAAGACCAAATTTAGAACTTTTATTTACCTCAAACCCTGTAATTCTTTATTCTACAATGCTTTTGCCTCCCGAATCAGCCTCCAAGTGCCTCGAATCTATCCACAAATAATATGATTCAGTCAATAAAAATTATAGAAATTAATTCCATATGAAAATATAAATTTTTCATTAAAATCCGAAATTACACCCAAACATCGTTCGTGGGGCCCATATCTCGAAACCCGACAAAGGGTACAAAATCTGAAAGCCCATTCAACCATGAGTCTAACCATACCAATATTACCTAATTCCGACATCAACTCGACCCTCAAATCTTTAAATTAAACCAAGAGGGCTTTCTAAAATTTTCAACTTAATTCACCCATTAAATGACGGAATAGAAGGAATAATCATTGAAATTAACCAAATCTAAATAGGAATCACTTACCCCAAACACTCACGCAAGAATCTTTCCAAAATTATCCTTCTACCGAGCTTCAGATATGCCTTCATCGCGATCACGGAACATACCTCGCGATCGCGAAACACAACTATGCTACCCCACAAATTAACCATATGCGAACGCGAAATCCTCTACGCGAACGTGATCGCAAAAGACTTCACGCGTTCGCAATGAACAAAATGCGTGGTCTTAGCTCCTATCTCACTTCCTCATCGCGAACGCGGCCTAGCCCACGCATTCGCGATGCTCTGCTCCTCTAAGCTACGCGATCGCAGCCCTCTACACACGAACGCGTAGAAGAAATTCCATCAGTGACCTATTTAGACTACGCAATCGCGGACTTGCCCACGCGATCGCGTATAACGAAACCAGATCAACCAAAAACAAAACCAGTAAACTCAACTTCAGCAGTCTTCCAACTTCAATTCTTGATTCGTTTACCACCCGAAACTCACCCAAGGCCCCCGGGACCTCAACCAAACATAACATCAAGCCCCAAAAACTTAGTCGAACCCTCAAATCACCTCAAACAATGCTAAAATCATGAATCTTACCCCAATTCAAGCCTAATGAAACAAAGAACTTTCAACTTCTACTTTCAACGATGAAACCTATCAAATCAAGTCCGGTTGACCTCAAATTTTGCACACAAGTTATAAATTACATAACAGACCTATTCCAAGTTTTAGAATCGGATTCCGACCCCGTTATCAAAATGTCAACCCCCCGGTCAAACTTTCAAAAAATGCAACTTTCGCCATTGCAAGCATAATTCCACTACAGACCTCCAAATCACAATCCGGACATACTTCTAAGTCCAAAATCTCCCAAGGGAGCTAACGAAACCACAAAAATTCGAATCTAGGGTCGTTTACACATAAGTCAATACGCGGTCAACTTTTCCAACTTAAGTTTTCAATTATGAGACTAAGTGTCTCAATTCATTCCGAAATCCTTCCGGACCCGAATTGACTATCCCGGTAAGTCATAAAATAGTTGTAAAACATAAATTGAGCTAATAAATGGGGGACCATGGTTATAATACTCAAAGCGATCGGCCGGGTCGTTACAGTTTAACTTCGAAAATATTCGAAATCTGGGCACGTGGGCCCGAGGGTTGTCTTTGTGGCTTTTTGAGCGTAGTTGGGAATCATTATAAATTGTTCAACTATACGTATTAGGGTATATTTTGATTGAGTTGCACATTGTTTAACTAGTTTCAGATCGTTTGGCTTGAATTGAAGAGTTAGAGAGGCGTTGTAGTCGGTTTTGGAACTTCGGACCGAGGTAAGTCTCATGTTTAACCTTGTGAGTGAAAAACTATCCTAGGTGATATTCATTGTTATGTGCAACTAACTGTGGGTGCTACGTAATCACGAGGTGACGAGAGTCTGTACGTAGCTAAAGCATGTTTATGTTTGGGTAGACTTAGGACTTCATTATATAATAATTGAATTATTTGAACTCGTTGTGCTGGTTTAATTAATTAAAGTTATAACTAAATTTGATTTAGAAATAAATATATGTATACTAGGTCGAGCCTTAACACTTTGAGTTGTGGGCGAGTTATTTGAGTAACGGTAAAGATTATATTCGTTCTGTGCTCATGTTGTGTATTGTAAACATGTGTCTCGTAATTCAGTGACTTCCTTCCTTTCTTGTGGAGCGGGCTGAATGCCTCGGTAGTATATAGATGCATCTATAGTTCGTGCCGCACGACCCTCGGTAGTGTACACATTTTTCTGGATCAGGCCGAACGACCTCGGCGGAATAGTGCATTATATTGCTAGTAGTCTGAATATTCACGAGATAAACCTTCCACTGATACCCGACATTTAATGGTATTCCTTATTTATTTGGTAGTGACACTTGGCATTTTCTGAGCTATTAAGGTAGATGGAAAGATCGAGAAATTTATACTTTAAAAGAAATAATTAGAAAATTATGAAATTACATATTTACTCCACTATTGTTGTGCACTTCATATCTGTTATGAATTATCATGTTATTTATTTGGACCTCTTATAAGTGTCGACGTTAAACCCTCATTACTACTTCTCCGGGGTTAATCTAGATACTTACTGGGTACGCGTTGATTTACGTACCCGTGCTGCACTTCTACAATAAATGTGCAGGATCTGACAAGTTCATTTGGTGATCATCTTGGCACATAGGTGCATCAGTGAAGGAGACTTTGTATGAGCTGCAGCCCAGGTTGCGCATCGTAGTCCACCGAGTCTCCATCGTACTATTTATTTTATCCTGTCTTATTTATATTCTGGACAGATGTTGTATTGTTGTTGTACTTCTTATAAAATGCTCATGCACTTGTAACCTTGGGTTTTGGGGCTTCCTTCGGGTTGTTCATTATTGTGATTCGTGTAAATATTATCATTTACCCTGTAGATTCTATTTAATACTGTTTAATTAAGGAAAATTATGATTTCAAAATACTAAAATGAGTAATTAAATTGGTAAATCACTATTGGCTTTTTGTACGGCGGCGTTAGGCGCCATCATGACCTATAGTGGATTCTGGGTTGTGACAGCTTGGTATCAGAGCGTTAGGTTCACTTAGGTCTCACGAGTCATGAGAAAGTCTAGTAGAGTCTTGCGGATTGGTACGGAGACGTCTATACTTATCTTTGAGAGGCTATAGGGTTGTTAGGAGCACTTCCTTTCTTGATTTCCTCATTGTGTGGTTTGATTCCATTGAGGCTTGTGCCTTTATTTCCTTCCTACTCAATCTCACGCGGCGTGGGGTGTTTGTTGTCAATTGGGCATCGAAGAGTTGTATTGGTACTGCAGACGTGCTGTAGGATGTTTTTCCTTGCGTGTTCGGGCGGGCTATTATTGTCGCTTTGCGGAAGGATGTTCTATCGTTTCGGCTCAGTATTTGTATTTCCTACGGTTTTGAGGCTATGCACAGGTTGTTATGATGTACATGAATGTTATCGCACCGTGTTTGTGTAATGGTAGAGTGCTTAATTATGGATAGGCATCAGTGAATAACTCAAAAGGAGGAATTCTCAGTGCATGATTTAGAGGTTTAGCATTTAATTCCACCAAAGGAAAGGCAAATCGGACTATGGATGTTTAGGTTTTAGTTGATGGAGTAACGAGGCTTAGTATCTTCGAGCGTGGTGGAATTTTCATTGTGATGCGGTATCGTCATCCTTGTTTGAACGCATTACAATTCACGAGTATTATGGTCTTCCTTGATTTTGCCTTCGGGGCAGGGTATTGTGAAATGGTGCCGGAGGGGCGGTTGTCAGAGATAGCGGTATGCAGCGGTTCAGAATCGAATTGATATTTCTAATGTTGATGGCTCGAGAAAGATGATCTTCTAGAAGGTTTATAGTTGGTAGCAATTCACTAGTTCCGGTGCATATGGATTTGATTTGAGGCAACATTTGGGCAGCAAAGTATGAGGAAGGACATGGCGGGAGGTGTCTCGTGGAGGATGAATTACAAGCATACCAAGTATGAAAAACGAAGGTCGAGAAGTTGCTTAAAGGAGATGGTTTGACCGAAGTGGGAGTGGCATAGTAGCATATGAATTTTGTGGACTATAAAAAATCATAGCTACGGCGACATATATTTAGCGACATATATAATAAATGTTGCAAAAAAACTAATTCTTTTGAGATTTTTTAAGAAATGACATAAATAAGTGATATTTAATAATAAATGACAAAACTATTGAGACTTTTGTAGTGATTAAGCGTCACAATATTAGTCGATATTTAGTGACATTTACCGCTAATGAAGGAAATTTTCTAACTTTATAAGTAATGTTCAATCCAAATCTAAACACTATTACGAAGGTTGTCTTCTCTAAGAACCCTACCAATCTCTCCCTTTTCCTCAACCCCAATTAGGCGTCCCCCGTTTTATGTTCACTAAACCGCGGTGGTCGCCATGTGGTGCAGAGAATTGAAAGGGGAAACTACATGGGTGTTAGATTGTCCTAGAATTCTAAACATGACAGAAGGTCACCAAAATTAGACCGCCTTTTACACACAATCGACTGCCAGTGGGTTGCTATGATGGTAAGCACCCTCCACTTCCAACCAAGAGGTTGTGAGTTCGAGTCACCCCAAGAGCAAGGTGGGGAGTTCTTGGAGGGAAGGATGCCGGGGGTCATTTGGAAACAGCCTCTCTACCCCAAGGTAGGGGTAAGGTCTGCATACACACTACCCTCCCCACACCCCACTAGTGGGATTATACTGGGTTGTTGTTGTTGTTGTTGTTGTTTGTAATTCTCAAACATCTGGTCGAAGATATTAAGATTTTGGTAAGTATTTTGCTTTTCTAATTTGTTGTTCACTGGATTAAATTTCTGGTTAACTACCTTTTCTTTTATTTCCGTCGTATTCTGTTCATATCAACTGTTTGAGCAAATACCTTAGAGGATTAAATAAAATTTAATGGACTAGCTTTGTTTTATTAACACGAGGTTAAAGTTTGCACTTCCTTTGATTCATCTTTTCATATTGAACTGATTTTGTACTGGTAGTGATGAGATTATTAATATTATTTTGTTGTTCAATTGTTCTTACTGCTATAGAACCTTGAATCCATTTACTAGTACATACGACATTCATCAAACAACACAAAAAGGTAATGAATTAAATTATAGGACTATCTTTGCTTCAACTAGATAGTTTGTTTGATTATTTGTTACTGACAAACTATTCTATATTGAGCCAATGAAATGGCACTCTGTATTGTTTCCCTATAAAAGAGAAAATAACTGAATATTAAACTGATTTGAAATGTCTGATAAGATATGGATTACTAGTTTAATCTTGATCTTGGTATTTTTGACATGTTAAAACTTTTTTAACGTGTTGAACCTTTTTCGCTGCTGAATCATGTGATGTTGGTTCCAACAGAAGAATATTATATAGTAGCTTGTCTTGTGTTAGAATTATTGTGGTTGTGCTTGATGGTGACTCTAATCCAAACGGCACGGTAAATTAGATTGGAAAAGAATCTAGTTTGTGATGGTTGACTGGAAAAGAAGCTTGTAGATACTTGTTTATGAAGAAAAGGTAAATGACCATTACGATTATGTGTTTGATAATTTAGATTGTGGATGGTATCTTGTGAATATCAGCTTTATTGACAATTTATGTTGGATAAGGAACATTGACATTGATGTTAGGACTGAAATTGATCAATCATTTTGTTGAATTCAAGAGTAGAGAAGGAATTAGTAAGACTGTACAATGATACTAGAGATTTCTAGTTCCTTTTCTGCACTGTTAAGAGTTTTGGGTTCATAAATCTTGAGCTTTCTGCAAAATTATTATTATTTGCCTCACGTTGATTAAAAATTCCATTTTGTCAAAGTGATCTTGATATCGTTTCTTCCTACATATGATACCTTAACACTGGAGAATAATATTTTTTATGTTATTTCTCTTCGATTTTGCTTATAGAAAGTATTATCCACCATTCTCAGGACAATGAAATATGGCAATTAGGAAAAGATTGCAAATGATGTTCAACTAACGGCTGGCTGAGAAGGGTACATCATTTGTGAAACACTTCCTACAGTTGTATGTAACTCCATCTCTATTAGTGGAATGATATTTTCCATAAGCTAATGATGCCAAATTGATTTAGTTCTCTTAAGCTTTTACTATTGAATAAGGTTTTATGTTTTCTTGCAGATAGTAGTAGTCACATGACTCCTGTATTTCTTCAAGATATTATATGAGGTACAATCGCATTGTTCTTTTTGACTTAGTAGTTTTACTAAATCAGTTTAGTAATAGTTCTTTTCTTTTTCAATTTCAGTTCTTGGAAGAAGAGTTTAGAGGAATGTGAGAGCAACTAATTCAGAAGAATCCTGGACTTGAGGAAAACATGAACACTAAAGCTAAAACTATGACCGACAATGATGGTTTTGGAACTTTCAAGGGAAAGTTTTTGTAATTGAATGTTGAAGTAAATATGTGTTTGATTCAAATTGTTTGTACTGTACTGGGAATTAAAGTATTGGAATGAGCGTTGATGTTACTTTGAATACATTATTGTTAATTAATTATTTTCTTTTAATATTTAGCCATGACTAGTAATTGTTTTCACATTCATATTAAAAGTCAAAAACTATGAAAACAATTAACGACATTTTTATATGTGTATATATATATATGTCGCAAACACGATAGGTTAAGAACTCAAATTATTGACATTTGATAATGCCATAACTAAGTGTCACAAATTTTTTGACGATATTAATTTAAATATCGGAAAAGAAAAATGACATTGAAATTTCCGACATTTCATTTAAATGTAAAATAAATGTCGGTAAGTGATTTTGTGACACTTATGTGACTTGCGCCGACAGTTATAAAATGTCGTCTTATGTCATATTTCTTGTTCAATAGTCACATACCTTGAGGGAGATTATAGCGAATTGGGAGGCATGATAGAAAGTGACTAGGTCCACGGATTATAATTGAAAGGGTGGTTACTGTACGGAGAAATATTGAATATGGCAGAAAGGAGTTTGCTTGAAATAAAGAGGGGTGTGAAGATTTGATTATCATTTCTAATGCAACATGGCTTTGAGTTTGGAAGGTATTGTTAAACTGTCAGTTGATGTCAATGGGGAAGGAACTGACTTGTACAACTGGTTGACGAGCATGGGCCTAGGAGGGTTTTACTAATTTCGTGGTAGTTGTACCCAGTGCAGCGTCATTTGGAAAATATGGGTATGGAATTCCACAGGTGGGATTTCTCCTGTGGACAGGTCTGCAGTTGTATGATATGGATAAAGTTTCTAGGAAGAGTTCTGCTTACTATTTAGCGGGAGGTCGAATAGGCAATTGTGGCTGATAATTCGGGATGTTTTATGAAAAGTTTAACAGGAGGTTTCGAGAATTTGACGGGTTAACGGTGCGAGATCATGGTAATTCAGAAGAAGGAATCCTTGTGAGTTCTACATTATGTGATGGTAGCTTAAAGCTAAGTGGGGGAGCCCCACCGTCTACGATTGAATCATGTGGTTGTCTGCTGGTGCGGTTTCTGGTTATCGGTGTATTGGTAAGTTATTATTACTAAGAAAATAAAAGCATCAAGTCGAGAAAGAAACTTGATGAATGTGTGCTAATACTTCGCCTTATCGATTGAGGTACGGGTTTTGGGAAGACTTAGAGTTTATGATTCTTGTGGATGTAATGTACAAAGAAAAGCGGTTGCTTCTTTGAGAAGGTGTTCATGTATCAGCAACACACTAGAGTTTGGCTTATATTTGGGACCAAGTCAGAGTGGGTGACCCTCAACAGTGGTTTTAATGGGTTTGTTATGTGGCTGGAGACTGGGGTTTTGCAGCAAAGTGTGAGGAATACTTGGGAAATTTTCTATGCTATCATCGAGTTTGCAGGGCAGTATTGGAAAAATGGGAGAATTAGTTTCGGATTCGCGGACGGTCTTTCAGGATGGGTGTACCAGTTGGAGATGCTATTGTGCGCATGAGGAAGGTATGAGATAGTTCATGGGGTAGGCGATGTGGTCTCGTGAAGTGGATCACTCGGGAGGAGTATTGTTGAGTTTCGTTATGATTCCTGAAAGGAGCTGCTATTATTTCTAAGGCAAGTCAAGAGTAAATTGGAAGAAGTTGGACGATTATAATGGTTGAATCAGCATGATTGTGGCAATGATCAAATCCTTCAGCGTGTGGAGCTATACATGTGGTTTGTGGTTGAACGTGCGGGCTCGACAGACACCACAACATGATTGATTTGGGAGGTATTTTGTTCTAATGGTATCGTTATGTGTAGATGGATTTCCGGAAGAGTCATGGCGGTTTAGACCACGGCTTGAGGTTTGTATTTTCTGCAGCTCGGAAATTCAGTTATGTATTGCATTGGTTCTTCTGAAGCGAGCTAAGTGAAAAGTCTTCTAACTAATGACGTGTTTATTCTGTTGGTAATTCAGGGATTATGATAAATTCTGGTATTCTCGCGTAGCGACATGATAGGTGCAGTGAGCGGCAAGGGAATTAAAAATTGAGGATCAAGGTTGCGGTTCGGTGTTGTCAAGAATATCACGAGCTCGGATGGGCATAGGAGAATTGAGATGTTAAGAGTAAGTGGGCATTTTCTTTAGTGTCACTTGAGGATGGTGTTCAGTGGAAGAGGCATTGTGTATTGAATTGCGGATTGTAGTTTGCCTTACAGAATTAGTACGGTTGGTGGTATGGAGGCGCAGTATTTGCCACCTGGTGCAGAAGGTTGTGGGAGCGTACCCCACGGGGATATTAAGTGTGACATGCTAGTCACTCGATTGTAAAAGATTGAAACCAAGTATGGATATTTTTGGTATTATTGTTGATGTGGGGGGTTTGCTCCGGATTGGGACGACTACTCGTCTGTGTCACGAATAGGACCATTGTGGATCCTTGGAAGGTTATTATCCCAGTATGGTATTATCAGAATCGGTTTAAGGTCCGTTGGTAGGTCTAATGTGAGTGTGTGCTCCACGTCAGGTCGGATGTGTTCGTTCGTCTTAGCATTGCTTACGGAGGAGTCGTCGGGCATTTGATGTCATTCACGTCGTCAGCTATCTCATGTAATCTCTATTGTGCCATGTGGGTTGTGAGACGGCTTGATTATTCGCACACGTGTTGAGGTCCCGTGTAGCTTGTGGTGTTAGGTGAGCAAGATGGCTCTCGAGATGTAGATCATTTATTGCACCTTAGTTGTTATTGGGTTTCGTAGCGTATGGCGCCGTCTCCCTAGGATTGGTATTATGCACTTGGCGTGCTTGTGGTCGATATTCTGGCATTTCGTAAGTATAAATGTTACGACTTGATGTGTGTGTTTTCTTCTTGGTTGTTATGTGCAGATCGGGAGGCACGCTGCCACGAGTATGTTGTTTGAATGTGGTGGCACACCGCTACGGGCATGTTATGTGGATCGGGTTGTACGCCCCAATAATGTCATGTTGGATCGGGTTGCACGCCTTAACAACGAGATGTTAAGCATAGTTCCTTACACTCATTTTGTCTGTCTTGTTTTGTTTCATCCTTGAGATAGGTTCACAGCATCTATTGGCCCGTTTTATTCCTTATGCGGGCTAGATAATTCCCTATCAGAGTTTGTTCTTCCTTATGAGTCATATTCGAGTGGTAGCTTGTTGGTGCTTTGATGGTGCTACATAAGGTCTTAGGCAGTATTTGAGGTGGCTTATTGCCTGAGCACATTGTACTGGGTGAGACGAGGTTATTGGACCTGAAATTAGTGCAATGAGATTTATATAAGGTATATTAAAGAGAAAATTAGGTAATGCTTCTTGTCCGGAGGAGAGACTCCGTGATTTATTGATTCAGCAGGTAGTTATGGGTTTTTACACGTCTCTTTCATCGTGGCGGTATTGCGAGAAATGGAATAGGGCTCACATGTGTTATGAGGCATATTGCGGGCATCAGATTAGCGAAATTTCAGTTGGTGTTGTCGGAAGGTGTATTATGGGCGTGTGAATTATGCAGTGCATGGTGTGATTTCAGCAAAGGTGTACGATTAGGTTTTGGTACGGTGTGTAGTGATTGATACGGTGTTCGTATGTTAGAATCAGGTTTTGTCGAGAAATTCGGAAGTTGGAATTTGGTTCTAAAGCTTGTTAGTTAAGGTTATATGGAGGATCTTTAGTCTGGCTCGAGCTAATATGCTAAATTGGGTAGTGGTGGCGCGGATAGGTGCACGAGGTGTTAAACAGTGATTTTGGACTAGTCCGGAGCAGTTAATGTAGTGCGTCGTTTGGGGTTTGAGGCCTTGAGTAGCTTTACTTAAGGTATTATGACTTGTACGTGCGGTGAGAATTGAATTTCAGGAAGTTCAGAGTTGATTTGGAAAGAAAATTCAAAATTCGGAAGATTTAAGTTAGAAAAATTGACTAAGGTTTGACTTTGGAGTAAACGACCTCGGAATCAAGATTTGAAGGTTCCAATAGGTTCGTATGATAATTTCAGACTTAGGCGTAAGATTGGGTTAAGTACCGGATCACCCAGGAGTATTATTTATTTTGGAAAGTTGGCATTTTGAAAGTTTAAGAATTTCTTAAGTTTGACTTGAAGTGGAGTTTAATGCAATCAATGTCCGTTTGGGATTCCAAGCTTTGGAATAGGTTCGTATCATGATTTTTGACTTGCACTCAAAGTTTGGCCTCATTCCGGAATGTTTTGATATGATTCGGACGCATTCGTCGTAGTTTGGAAGTTTGAAAAGTTAAAAAAGGATTTTGATCGTCAATTCGAAATTTCAATGTTGTTTGGCGTGATTTGAGACCTCGACTAAGTTCGAAATGTGTTTTGGGGTGCGTTGGTATATTTGGTCAAGGTCCGGGGGGCCTCGGGTGGATTCCGGATGGTTTAGGGATCGGATTTTGGACTTAAGGAATAGCTGAAGATTCTGGTTGCTAGTGCAACCGCTTATGCAAACGTTTCATCGCAGAAGCGAGGCAGTGGACCACAGAAGCGACTAGAATGGAGCTAGGTAGAGGCCGCAAGTGCAAAGGAATTCCCACACCTGTGAGACCGTAGAAGCGAATCCCTAGCCACAAGTGCTACTCCGCAGAAGCAGAGTCTGGTCTGCAGATGCGAAGGCAGGAGGGCTGAAGGAGGACCGTAGTAGTGGTATTTTTTGTCGTACCTGCGAAATCGCAGAAGCGGTCCAGTGGCCGCAAGTGTGATAAACGCTGGTTAGAGGGCTTGGTTTTATACGGGATTTTGGCCTATCTTCTTTCATTTTCACTTGGTTTGGGCGATTTTTGGAGAACTTCAAGGGGAGATTTTCATCCTCTATTGTAAGGTAAGCTATTCCCACCTATTGTGAGTTAGATACTTGGATTATGTACGGAGTTTTACACGAGAATTAGTAGAAATTTGGGATTTTAGTAGAAAACCTAGAAATTGGTATTTTTTATTTTGACCACGAAATTGGACATGGAATTTAGAATACGTTATATATTTTAGTTTGTGGTGTTATGGATAGAGTTTAATTTCGAAAAGTTTTGGAATCCTGGCAAGTGGGCCCGATGGTTGTCTTTGTTGGATTTTTGAGCGGAGTTGGGAATCATTATAAATTGTTAAATTATATGTATTAGGGTATATTTTGATTGAGTTGCACATTGTTTAACTAGTTTCAGATCATTTGGCTTGAGTTGAAGAGTTAGAGAGGCGTTGGAGCCGGTTTTGGAACTTCGGAGCGAGGTAAGTCTCATGTCTAACGTTGTGAGGGGGAAACTACCCCTAGGTGATATTCATTGTTATGTGCAACTAGTTGTGGGTGCTACGTATGCACGAGGTGATGAGAGTCCGTATGTAGCTAAAGCATGATTATGTCCGGGTAGACTTAAGACTTCATTATGTAATAATAGAATTATTTGAACTCGTTGTGATAGCTTAATTAATTAAAGTTATAATTGAGAAACGGTAAAGATTATATTCGTTTTGTGCTCATGTACTATATTGTAAACACGTGTCTCGTAATTCAGTGACTTCCTTCCTTTTTTGCGGAATGGGTCGAACACCTCGGGAGTATATAGATGCATCTATGGTTCGTGTCGCACGACCCTCGGCAGTGTGCGCATTATTCTGTATCGGGCCGAATAACCTCGGCGGAATCGTGCGCTATATCGCTAACAGTCCGAATGTTCACGAGATAAACCTTCCACTTATGCCTGCCATTTTATGGTATTCCTTATTTATTTGATATTGACACTTGGCATTTTCTAATCTATTAAGGTAGATTGCAAGATCGAGAAATTTATACTTTAAAAGAAATAATTATAAAATTATGAAATTACAGATTTACTCCACTATTGTTGTGCACTTCATATCTGTTATAAATTATCATGTTATTTATTTGGACCTATAGCAAGTGTCGATGTCGACCCCTCGTCACTACTTCTCTTGGGTTAGGCTAGATATTTACTGGGTACGCGTTGATTTACGTACTCATGTTGCACTTCTGCACTAAATGTACACGATCTGACAGGTTCATTTGGTGATCATCATGGCGCGTAGGTGCATCCGTTGATGAGACTTTATGTGAGCTGCAACCCAGGCTACGCATCGCAATCCACCGAGTCTGCATCGTACTATTTATTTTCTCCTGTCTTATTTACATTCTGGACCGATATTGTTCTTAGAAAATGCTCATGCACTTGTGACACCGAATTTTGGAGGTTTCTTCGGTCGTTCATTATTGTGATTCATGTAAAATTTATTTTATACTGTTTAATTAAGGAAAATTATGATTTCAAAATACTAAAATGATTAATTAAATTGGTAAATCATTGTTGGCTTGCGTGACGGGGGCGTTAGGCGTCATCACGACCTATAGTGGATTTTAGGTCATGATAAATATTTCCCCATCCCTTTATACTCTCTCTCTCTCTCTCTCTCTCTCTCACTCTCTCTCTCTCTCGCTCGCTCGTTCTCTCCACTCTCTAAATCTCCTTCTCTGTTCTATTCCCAATTTTTCTTCCTTTGATATTCTCTACTTTTTTATCTTTTCATGTTGTATATAGTTTTAATCGAATTCATCAATGGATTTCAATCGATTTACTATAGAGTTTTAACTTATCAATTTCCTTTTATGTTGCACAATTGGTGTTCGAATTAAAATTGTCAATAAATAAATTTTAAAGGTGTTTGACTCTCCACCATTGACAACTATTACATATCTTTGAAGCTTTGAATTCGAATTTGGGTTTTCAAAAACTATTATTTGTTTGGATTAGGTGCTGTACAAAATAATTGAGAATATTCTTTGGAGTTTATATCTTAATTTTGAGGGTGTTTGGGGAAGATTAGACTTGATTTTGGCAGAATTTCATATTGAAACTCGAAGAAGAAGAAGAAGAAGAAGAACACATGACATACAATATACTAAAGAAATTGTTTTAAAGTTCTATTATAATTTTATGTAAATTGTATTTATGTTGTATTCTATTGTAGTTATATATATTTTTTATTTGAATGTTGTATGAAAGTTGAAAAATAGTTGTATAATGTACGAATCGTTGTATAAAATTTGTATTTAAGTTATAAATACTATATTTTTCCATAAAGTTGTAGATATGTATCAAAATTGTATTAAGAGAGAACGTTTTGATTGAAATTTCAGAGAGGAAGAACACACCACATACAAAATATATACAAAATACATACAAACATTATATTGTATAAAATCTGTATGAAAATTATATTTAAGTTGTATGATGTTGTAGTTGTATTTAACTGGATAAACATAATATATGAAAGTTATAAATAAGTTGTATACTATATAATTAGTTGAATAAAATTTATTTTAGTTATTTTTTGCTATAAATATATCAAATTGTACAAGTTCATGAATTGTACGGTATGTTTAGAATCTCTTTTTCATGCCTACATTTTGTAGCTTCGGGGCTAGGATTGATAAAAAATTGCATAAGTTAGACTAAACAGATGTATCTAGATAATCAATAAAGATAAGTAGGTGACAAATGTATCAATATTCAAACGATTTTCATAATAATAAATCATTAGCCTTCTACTTTCCACCACCTAAGCATAAAATTTCAAGCTTTAAATATTGAAAAACTATAGCGTTCAAGTGAAAAACGAGGACATTTCACTAAGACCGTAAAAACGGGGACATTTCGCCAAAATCATTCTCGTTAGGGACATGCCGCACAATATTTTGATTAATCCCTCGAGCTGGGCCTAGGCAGTGGCGGCCCATTTACAAATCTATATAATAGCCGATCCAGCCAATCAGAACCTGGTTTGGTTACCCGTTCCCTCAAACCTCGCTGCCACTTTTTCCTCTTAACACTCTTTTTGATTGAAACTTTTTTGTATCGATTTTTTTTTTCAAGCAACTATACCACTCGGCAGCACTTGCCTAGTGGCTAATATATAAATAAAATTTCAAAATGGGTCCAAATCTTACAAGATGTTCAAACCAAAATAGAAGTTGCATAAAGCTACTAGCTATTAAAAGATAGAAAAAAATCTAATGAACTAGCTATTAAAAGATAGAAAAAAATCTAATGAACTAGCTATTACAACATGATAAGTTGAATGCTTCCTTCTCCTATTAGTGTATGTGAATCTAATTGTCATTGGCAAATACCAAGCAACACCTTTCAAGCTCTCACCAGGCGCTAGGGTATATTGTCCATAGGCTAAAATGAATTCCAAACATCTCCACCACAGAGTTGAAGCCAACATAGTCTTCCAAGAGTAGCTACTATATGATCTCCATATGCAGTAGACAGATTTTGTTCAAGTATTAATCATCTGCTCCCTCATCAAAATTAATGTGCAGAAGAGGAGCCTGGATTTAGGCAGGCTTTGCAAGGCAAAAGCCAGGCATGAGCTAGCTTTAGGCAGGCTTTGCAAGGTAAAGGTCAGGCATGAAATGGCTTTAGGAATGCTTTGCAAGGCAAAAGCCAGGCATGAGCTGGCTTTAGGTAGGCTTTGCAGGGCAAAAGTCAAGCTAGAGCTAGCTTTAGGCAGGCTTTACAAGGCAAAAGCCAGGCATGAGTTGTCTTTAGGCAAGCTTTTCAGGGCAAAAGCCAGGCTAGAGCTGGCTTTAGGCAGGCTTTACAAGAAAAAAGCCAGGCATGAGCTGGCTTTGGCCAGGCTTTACACGGCAAAAGCCAAGCATGAGCTGGCTTTACGCTGGCTTTGCAAGGCAAAAGCCAGGAAAAAGTCAAATCCCGTGAAGCCATCAGTCTGGGGTTCTTGTCTTTGCTTTCCTAACCCTAAGGTTAGGTGATTGAGATTTATCTAGATTGATTAACCTCCTCCATGCACTAGGCAGTTCAGAGAATGAATGAAACTCAGATGTACCTGCAAAAGAGAAAATAATGTTAGCTATAAAATCCGCCACTAAGTTGCCTTCTATGAACACATGTTGAAAGATCACATTGAAGTTGTCCTTCATCTCTATAATTTTCTTCACATCCTGTGCAATTACCCAATGAGGATCCCATTCCCCTTCTATCGCCTTCATCATCACCAATGAACCAGTCTCCAGTATGAGAGGTTGAAGATCATGCTCCACATAATATTCCAACCCTTGAAGAATAACCTTACCTTCAGTCACCACATTAGTTGTCACTCCCAGGTCTACTGCCCTAGCATACACCACATAACCTTTATCATCCCTCACACAAAAGCCTAGGGAGCTAGGTCCAGGATTGCTCTTTGAAGCTCTATTAGTATTACATTTGTACCAACCATGAAAAAGAAGCTGGCATGTTACTCTTCTAGTGATCAATATAGGTTTATATCCTTCAAAGTATTGAATCATGTCTGGACATAACAATGGAATATTAGGGATCCAAGCATATCTCACCCTTGCTAGTTGATGCAATGTCCTATTTATCTCATGGATCACCCTATTTGTGGACACTGAACCACCATGTTTACCTGTATTTCTTGTCTTCCAAAGCTCCCAAGTGATGATAGCTGGTACTGCTTGAAATGGGGCTTTAATTTTGGACAACACTGAGCATACCACCAATGCCTTATAATCTACTTCAATTGAATCAATTGCACAGAAATTCCAGCAGCCCCATGAACAAGTTCCATACTTTAGAGGCAGTAGGACTTGTGATAAATATATGCTCAATGGGTTTCTCTTGGGGCTGCTGACAACACCAATACCTAGACATCACCATTTGCCCTTGCCTCTTCCACATGTCATCGGTGGATATTTTCTGCCTCCACAAGAAGAAGTATATCTTGAATGGCAAACCTTTAGTCCACATTAACTTGAATTCCTGATTAGGATCAGCCCTATGCCTTAATATTTGCCAAGCACTGCTAACACTGAACTTGCCTGAAGGAGTTGGCATCCAGTATGGCCTATCCCAATATCCCTCACTACCTTCATAGTGCACATTTATTCTTATATGTTCTGAAATTTCCTTATTGAAAGTTTAATCTAGCAGCTGATCATCCCATGCTTCCCCTTGCCGCAGTTCTGCCACCTCCTGAAGACCTTCATTGATTGGAAAGTCTTCAGGTAATACGTGGTAAAGTGCACCCAATCCAGTCCAATTTTCATGCCAAATATAAGTTATTCCACTCTTCAATTCCCATACAATCTCATGTTCTACTTCTTCCCTAGCGTTCAACATTTGTCTCCAAACATGAGACCCTCCCCTAAAATGCACCACTGTTGGTAGCTCCTTCTTTCAATACTTATTCCACATAAAATTATACCACAAAGATTTTGTGGATCCTAAACCTCCACCATAGTTTAGCAAACAGTGCCGTTGAGACATCATTTAAGGACCTAAAACCAGCCCCCCTTCCTCTTTAGGAAGGCAAAGATTTTGCCATGAAGCCCAGTGTCTGCTTCTCCCTTCTTCCTTTGTGCTTCAAAAAAACCTAGCAAAAGTCTTATTTAGATTCCCCAGGATGCTATTTGGTGGATCAATGACTGATAACATGTGAACTGGCATACTTTGCAATACACTAGAGATGAGTGTTGCCTTTCCTCCAAATGACAGCAGCTTTTCTTTCCATGAATGCAATTTAGCCTTCACATTCTTGATAAGATCCTCATATTAGCCCTTCCTCCTATATTGTAAAAAATAGGACACCCTAGATATCTGAAGGGGAATTTACCTCTTGCAAATCCTGTAATAGCTCCAACTGCCTGAAATAATCCATTAGCAACCTTTGAATGCATGTAGTATGAAATCTTATCTTAGTTGATCATCTGACCTGATATATTCTCATAGTTCCCCCAACACTGCCATAATCTTGCTCAAAGAGGGAGGATGAGCAGATGCAAAGATTATCGTATCATCGGCATATGCCAAGTGGTTTAAAGGATCAGACCACCTAGGCATTCCAAATCCCACAAATGACTTGTCTTCAAAGAGCTTATTCAAGGACCTGGAAAGTACCTCAGCTGACAAAATGAACAATGAAGGAGATAAGGTATCCCCTTGTTTCACACCCCTTGTCGACTTAAAGAACCCTGAGGAATGCCCATTCACCAATACTGAATACCAGTTATTTGACATCAAGTTCCACACCATGTTGATGAAGTGTTCAGAAAATCCCATCTTCCTTAGCACATGTAATAAGTACTTCCATGAAACCCTATCATAGGCCTTAGCCATATCAATCTTAATAACCACATTAGATGGCTTTCCCCTTAACCTTATGTCAGTGACAATTTTTTGAGCCAATAAGATGTTCTCAAATATGCTCCTACCCTTTAAAAATCCGGATTGATTAGGAGATATTAGAAATGGCAAAAAACTCTCCAATATGTCATGTAACACCCTAGAAAAGACCTTGTTAATGAAGTTGCTCAAACTAATAGGTCTTAAGTCAGAGAAGGTCTCAACTCTAGGTTTCTTGGGCAGCAACACTAGATTGGTGTGAGTGATGGATATAGGCAATGCAGATCCTCCATAGAAGTGTAGCACCATGTTATGTATATCAGCACCAATAATATCCCAGCATGTTTGATAAAACAAGCCAGTGAATCCATCAGGACCACTAACACTCTCCTCACTAAGCTCAAATATTGTTGCCCTTACTTCTTCAATTGTTGGCAATCTGCTAAGTTCCAAATTCTGATTCATAGTGACCATTGAAGGTACATTATTGAGCAAGAAAAATTCAGACGCATCACCTTCATTTGTGAACTATTTTTGATAGAAGTCCACTGCAGCTATAGCCAATTGCTCCTTGTCTTCAATCCATACCCCACTTCCACTTTTGATCCTCTTCAGTTGCAATTTCTTTCTTTTGCCATTGACATTATTGTGAAAGAAACTTGTATTCCTATCTCCTTCAGCACAAGTCATCCCAGCTTTTTGCTTTCAATACTGCTCCTCAATACTCGAGTATTTCTTCAATTTAGATTGAGCCTTTTAAAGCACAATCCTATTCTCAGTTGCAGGCTCTTCTTCAAACAACATCTCCTTCACCCTAACAATGTCCTCCAAAATAGCCAATTGCTTGAAGATATCACCAAATGTTTCCCTACTCCATTTTGAGAGTGCTGCCTTCACACTCTTGATATTCTGCTTGAACATCAAAAATGGATCCCCTATGAAATCAGCTTCCTAATTCTGCCTCACCACATCCATAAATGTAGCATGCTTTGTCCAAAAGTTCAAGAATCTGAAAGACTTGACAAAATTGGTTGTCTGCACCCCACATGTCATTAGCAATGGTGCATGATCTGATCCAGTTCTGATTAGATGCTCAACTTCAATAGTTGGCAACATGTTCTGAAATGGAAAATTCACAAAACTCCTATCCAATCTCTTGAATATACACTCAGCATTGGATCGACCATTCCACCATGTGAATGGACTTCCTTTGTACCCTTGCTCAAACAAACCACAAGCGTTTACACAAAATGCACAATCCTCATATTCAAGGGGGTGTACTGGAAGTCCCCCTATTTTCTCATCTTCATGAAATATCACATTGAAATCCCCTCCTACCAACCGTGGTAATTCCATATCACTTGCTAAGTAATACAAGTGATCCCACAAATCCAACCTTTCCATTGCTGAACATTTTGCATAAACAAATGTCATCATCATATGCTTCCCCGGGTCGTGGTGAAATACTCTCATAGTCACATGTTTCTCGGTATCCTCCACTAATTCCCACTCCACCACTGCATCGAAGAACAACCATATTTTCCCATTAATAGTTGCATAAGCAGTCTTCATATTCAACCTCCTTTTATATCTATCAATGAGTCCCTTCTTTTGAAAAGGATCCATCAATGCAACTACACAAAAATTATGCTCCCTATTCATGTTGATCACCCTAGGAAAGGCATGTTGTGTATTCACAGACCTTATGTTCCATATTAATGTTTTGATCATCATCATTTAGATAGAGAGGCTGCCCTCCTGGGCATTTTTCTTGAATGTTGTGGTGGCTCTTTACTCTGATTCTTCTTAGTTTTCTTACCTCCTTTAGCACTAGATGTGGGTGATAAATCCCCTTCCCTAGCCACTTGTTTGAAGTTTTCTGCAGTTGATTCATATTCTCCTTCATCCTCCATTGGAACTTATCTCAATAAGTCTTCATCAATTGGTGTAACTATTGTAGAGGAGTCTTAATTGGAAAATTAAGATGCAGTTGCATAATTTGATCAGTGCCAGATTCCATAGGCATGTCCTCTATTTTCCCAGATGCTCTTGGAGTAATTTCCCGCTCATCAGCTTGTTCATACTCCTTGAGTTGTAGCTCATAGACACTACCTAGCCCAGGAGTTACTGTAGCAGTCTGCTCTGAAAGCACTGTTCTAGTGAGATCACCACACTTCCCATTGCCTGGAATTTGGTCTGAACCCACGATATCATCCCTAATATTCACATCAATAGCTCCATCAAGTTTGTTCTCTAATTCATATGCAGGAACACCATCTACATAGGCCAAAATCCCTCCAGTGGCGCTAAGGTTGGGGTTTACTGTAGCTGCCTCATCAGGTGAACCTGGCTTTAGGCCTGGCGTCGCTAGCCTAATGCCTGGGGAGCCTGGCTTTATGCCTGGCGTTGCCAGCCAAACGCCTGGGGAGCCTGGCTTTAGGCCTAGCGTCGGCAGCCTAACGCCTGGAGGGCCTGGCTTTAGGCTTGGCATCGCCAGCCTATCGCCAGGTTAGCTTGGCTTGTTTCCCTTCTTCACCTTGTCTTCTGTTGTCTTTGTTTTTCCCAGCTGATCATCTTTAACCTCAACTGCATCGCTCCATAAGACCTTTGTATAGTTTACCTCATCAAGATCCTCAATATGCCTAGAATCTTTAAATGTTTGAGATGGAATCTCATGACAAGATTGATTTGTGATCACATTGAGTTGTTTTAGCTCCTCTTTGGTAGTCCCAAACCTTCTATGAACCTAGTCGATTGTGGATTGAATCCCAGCACGAGTAGGACCATCTTTAGAACTGAAGACTGGTTTTTCCCCCACCAAAACCAGTTGGTTGTTCTCGTTTATATCACTTTGTTCCTCCTTTAATACTGCAAATTTATTCATTGTTTGAACCTTTTTTGTCTGATCTTCTTCGACCTCCACCAGTGCAAATTTATTGTGCACCAGCATTCACTGGCACGATTGCGTTGCTAGTTTGCCCTTGTACCTGGGTTTTGTTATTTTGGTTGGTTTCCCGATTATCCCGAAAATCCTTCCACTGTTCACCTACATTCCCGACTACTTTTCCACTCGTGAGAATCATTAAAGGGGTAGTGTGAATATTGGTTTTTCCTTTGTCATCTGCAGTAGTATTCAAGTTATTCAACTCAGCAAGATCATTCCTTTTCTTGCTGCTTCAATTTTCAATAAGCTCGGTGTGAAAATGCCAACTTTCAATTTCATCATGTCCTTGTAGTTTACACTCCTTACAATATTTTGGTAGCATGTTATACTGAATTCTCACACATTCTGTTCGAACACCACCAGAAGTATTATCATCAATATCCAATTGCACCTTTTTAGGTAGTTCGGCCAACAAATCTACAAGAACTTTTACTCTTGCGCAACTCGGTGTAGTTTTGTTTGTAGTTGCCGTGTCAAGACACACTGGCCTTCCCATAGCTGTAGCCAAAGAAAACAGAGTTTCCTTTACAAAAAAGGTAGGCAAAAGTCCAGGAAAAGAAATCCACGCCATCGCCATCGCCATCGCCATCGCCATCGCCATCGCCATCGCCATCGCCATCGCCCACCTTAAATTTTGCATCATAGATAAGAGTACGCAATTGGTATTCGTACCCATCTTTGGCTTTGTTGTAGTACGTACTCTTCGATGTGAAATCGAGAAAGTCTTGCCATAGAGTTAATCTAATTAACACATGATGGTCTCTAAGGAATCCGATATGACACTCACCTTTGATACCACATTGAGTTGGAATTATTCGGCGAAGCTCGTGAATCTCCGGAGATCCATATGAAAGCTTGCCAACAACAGCATATTGAAGGCCTTCAATCACGTTCATTCGATCTACTTCTTCCTCTGTGAATCTAACCACTGGTTGGCCATTCAAATACACTGCTCGTCACAGTGGAATGAGTTGAATTGAAGCTGCAGCTGTAGCCATCGCTGGCGGATTTAAAGTATTTAGTTTCAAAATCTTAGAGTAATCTAGAGGAACTGGGTTGGAGTTAGTTGTTGTATGTTGTTGTGCAACGCTGGGGGAGGGCAGACCATCCAGAAAAGATAGCTGGTCGCTGGCCATTGTGGCCATTGAAACCTAAAGCTCCAGCTTGACCGCGATGAACAGTAACGAAGTCACTGTTCACGGTACTGTTTGTTCATCATTTAATTAGGGATTGGAATTGGTACCGATGTTTTTGCTGTGCTGTTCTTTGCTATTTGTTTCTGGTAATTTTTTGTTGAAATTAATAGTTTAAGAATTTGCGTTACTGTTTCGTAAGTGTAGGAATGAGCTAGCTATACTATTTTGGGCTTTTGGCAAATGAGTTACTTTGGACTAACTTCTTGTTATTGTAGTTGCTTTTTCTTTGTTTTTTTTTAAGAATAAAGAATTTTCTTGTTCTCAATCAATACTTTAGATAATGATTTTTCTTAACATGCACCAGCTAGTTGTTTATTGGTTAGCGTCTTAGGGGTCGTTGATAGGATTAATTATTGAAATACATGTATTAACTTTGGTATTTTTAATTACTTGTTTGGTAGTGTTTTTTAGTATAACACATCTTATTCAGTATTATTTTTATACATAGTCAGCTATAACATTAACAATATTATGGTTTTTAATACATGGATGAGCATGTGTAAGGACAGAATTGCCATTTCAAAACTTTTAATACACCAAACCAAACAGTCGATAAGAATTAATCCCAACATTACTAACTAATGCACCTTATTCAGTACTATTCTTATACACCCTACCAAACGACCCCTTAGGGACCCCATGTCGTGAATAATTGCTTAATTAACTAAAGTGTGTATTGAGCAACGGCAATTTGGTTTTACATTAATATTGTTGGATGCATGAATAAAGTTCATATTGGTAGCTAAAAAGAAAAAGAAGCTACATATAAGGTGCGTTTGGTATGAACAAAATTCATTGGTGCTTCACTTGTAGGTTTCATACATATAAGGTGCTAGCTATACTATTCTGCACGGTTTTTTTGGACTAGCGTCTTGTTGTTGTTGTTGTTGTTGTTGTTGTTGTTGTTGTTGTTGTTGTTGTTGTTGTTGTTGTTGTTGTTGTTGTTGTTGTTGTTGTTGTTGTTGTTGTTGTTGTTGTTGTTGTTGTTGTTGTTGTTGTTGTTGTTGTTGTTGTTGTTGTTGTTGTTGTTGCTCTGTGATTATCTTTTTTAGTAAATAAACTTTCTTACTCTCGACCAATTCTTTCAATAAAGATTAACTATCTTGTTGCTTACTGGTTAGCGACCCTCTGTGGTGAAGTATGCTTTAGTAAAGTGTGTATTTGGGTAAGTGATTGTGTAGTAGTCGTGACTATGGAAGATTAAGTGATTGCGTAGTAGTCGTGACTTTGGAAGGGTATAGAGATATGTCAACTTGAGGCTGAGCAGACGGGTTATCTCCTGCGAGATGTCCTAAGATTGTGTGGTCCTTATGATGTTTTGTAGAGAGTTCGTTTGTGGAAGCTGGCTTGACTATTACAAGGGTGAATGCGAGATTTGCAGATGATGTGAAGTATTAGATGGTTTGCGTTACAGGAGCTCAGGAAGGATTTGGTTGAATCTCACTGCGATATTATGGCAGTAATAGAGTATGGCCATTGTGAGTTGTGTATTTTGATCTATGGCTTTGAACCAAGGGGAGGAGTCTGCTATCTACAAGTTGATTGCACGATTATGTGTTGTATTGTTTTCGGTTTGAGGTACACTGGTGAATCATCTATGACTGCAGGGGTTGAGAGTGAGGATGACTCGAGTAAGGGAATTTCTGGATACGGATTGTATTACACTCTATGGGTATATGAAAATCATAAAATAATATAGTGGTTATTCGCAAAGGATGTAGTTTACATGAAGTAGGAATTTGCTCGGTTTCTTAGGAGTGTGGGTTACTCTTTATTTCCTTGGGTGTTGGTGTGCTAATATGGCACATGCCGTTCGTTCCATTTGGTCGGTTTAATTATGATTTGAGTAGAGTGAATGACTCTCGAGAATGGTTCTAATGGATTCAAGATTTATATGTAGAGATTTGGAATTTTCAAGATTTATATATGGCTAGAAACTAGGAGTTGCATTGGATGGTGTCGAGACTTGTGGCATTTTTATATCATTGTGGATTATGCATTTCAGTATCAAGAAGGTGAAGGAAACAGTTTGAGGTTCACATAATGTCTCCTTAGAGTGGGTATCTAGGTTGTGGTGCTTAAGAGGGAAGTCAGCGGCTTTTGGGCCTTAGGGCGTAGTGGTTTTATACTAGGGCTTCTTGTGTGGTAAATTTTGCTTAAGGATCGTGGTGCTCCAGCAAGGAGAAGTATCAATTTGAAGGAAATTTGGAAGGGACTTGGAGAAATAGGATAGCTTGGTAGTAGGATGGGTTAGCACAGCAATGGGTATGATCGGTTCTTTAGATACTTATTGTCAGCCCCAAATACGAGGAGCGCGACCGGCGCTCAATCAAGTGAACCCGACTGAGCAAGGCTGTTAGATTTCATTCTACCCAAACTCATTCACGAATGGAGATAATACATATTTTCATTAATTAGACAATGGCGTTCACGTCTACAATACCAATTCATTTCCAATAGCTTCATCATTTTTAATGTCTCAAATGGACAAGTAATACAACCACAACATAAAATATTTTGTCTTTCCCAGCACTAATACACAACCCACACTATGTCTACGGAGCCTCTATGGATAAAGAAGAGTACAAAAGATACATGACCCCGGGATGAAGTGGGGCTCACCAAGTCAGCTGGGAAGAAGGTGCACTGCTATCACTGATCAATATCTCCTGTTATGGAACCACCTGCATCCATTAAAAGATGCAGCGCCCCCGGCAAAAGGGACGTTAGTACCGTTGAATAGCACTAGTATGTATAAATAAACACCCTCTCAATAGAATGACAAATAATACAACAAGATTATCATAATATCAATGAAAGTCTTAATCAACATCAAACCTCAATTTAGGATCAATATAGTGTTCAAATTAATTTCCATATCTCACATTGGGAGATTTTTAGTATCGATATACCTTTGTTCATAATACCAATGCTCACAATACCAATACCACCGTACTTTTAGCATGGAGTCTGATAACGACCCGATCGGCTAGGCTATCTCATTAGAGAATCAACCACAATTACTATCAATACCAATACCACCGTAAATTTAGTACGTAGTCCGATCACGACCCGATCGGCTACGCTATCTCATTAGAGAATCAACCACAATTACTATCAATACCAATACCACCGTAAATTTAGTACGTAGTCCGATCACGACCCGATCGGCTACGCTATCTCATTAGAGAATCAACCACAATTACTATTAATATCAATACCACCGTAAATTTAATACAGAGTCCGATAACGGCCCGATCTTCTAAGCCATCTCATTAGAGAGATCAACCACAGTTACTTTAAATATCAATACCACCGTAAATGTAGTACGGAGTCCGATCACGACCCGATCGGCTAGGCCATCTCATTAGAGACATCAACCACAATTACTGTCAATATCAATACCACCGTAAATTTAGTACAGAGTCCGATCAAGACCGGATCGGATAGGCCATCTCATTAGAGACATCAACTACAATTACGATCAATATCAATTTCCAGCACAATTACCACCATGTGTGCGGCATGGTGTCCGATCATGACCCAATCGGCTAGGCCATCTCATTCGAGACATCAACCCTTTTATATCAATCAATCTTATACCAATTAAGAGAAATTTTTTATCACATCAACCTCATACCAAATAAGGGGAATAATTCACAAAAATAACATAGGTACAAATGTATTTACCTCATCATCTTCCACATTGTATAAGCTAGCGTTTGGCCATAAATTCCCAAATTTATTCTGAAAAATCTGATTTGGGTGAAGTTTGGTTTGAAGATGAAAATGTGTTTGGATATCTGTTTTGGGTGAAGTTTGGTTTGGAAAAACATGAAACATGACTTATACCCACAAGTTCTAAAAACTATCACAAATATCCAACAGTACCAGTATCAATAACGTTCATTATATTATCACAAACCATAGTCCTGAACATAAATAAATTTGATACAAAATTATCGTTTTTATAATGAACTATATGATACACTATCTGATGACCGAGAAGATGAAGCAACATCATTATAAAATAATAAATAGTGGGTTCTTTTAAAAAATACAAAAGTTTGGGACAATTTTTAAAAAATATAATAGTGATATTTTGGCCCAAAACCAGCTATTGAGCTAGTTTTGGGATTTGGGACTTGGGATTTGGCAAAATTGTAGGCAAAATCTATGGCCAAATATGTGTTTGCCAAATAAAACCCCAGTTTATTTTGGCAAAATCTATGGCCAAACGGGTCCTAAATCTCCACTAGTATTTTCAACCAATAATAATAACAATATTTCCTTGGCTCTTTTGGTCATTCACAAGATTCTGTATTCAAGGCACGGTGGCCATATTTGTTATTCCACACTTTATGTTTTCCCTTTCATGTACATATAATATTTCGGAAATCACAATTTTAAGTTCATTTGAAATGACCAATTTAAGCACCATAGATTTCTTTCCGAGAAGTGGAGTAAAATGATTGACAATTGATGCGCAAGTTTAAATCATCAGCAAATAACACACCATTTAATATTGACACGTTTCCCCCCACAAAGGGCAACACACAATTTCCACTCATGAATATGTAAGAACATAAAACACAATGGAAATACTCACAAAGCATAGTATTTGTTAAAACAACCACTTATGGCATGACTCGAGTACGAAAGCTTTTAGGCAATTCTATTTTCGAAGTCAGTTTTAAACATCTGAGTCGAGACTCATTTCATAACCTTTCTCACATCATTTCATTTCATTGGCCCCATTGGCCACAAGTTTAACTTTAACTCTTGCACATTGTCCACACTTTATATCCCAATTCACTTATTTCATTTTCAACCACCTTTATAGGCTATCAGCAATAATACATTTCCAATCCAGACTTTGGGTACACATATGACCAATTTCAAATCTTGAGAATATTGAGATTTTCTCACACAATTAGTATACTCGTTCTCATCTAAAACACAACTCCAAGCCACAACATTTTAATATGCAAACCATACTTTGAACATCTATCTTTCGACATAAGGCTCATTCGGAATAAATAAGTTTGTAGGGAATAACTCGAAATATAGAAGTTAGGAATCTTGAGCCAATCATACTTGATCTTACAGAAACATTATGGATATCTATTCTAAGAGAGAAAGTTTAGCCAACATACCTTGCTTTGAGCTTTCCTTAAATTACTACAACGTTCTGGAAATTCTAGCAATCCCAATCTATTTTGACACATAACAAAATTGAACAATTATTAGGAAGATATTCATGGTCTCAACTCATTTGAGCATTTTATCTAACAATATATGTGCAAATTGGTTACAAGATTCTTCCACAAGGATTTTTTCACTTCACAACCCAATCTTTACCCATTTGAGCTCAATAATCTCCCCATAAAACTTATTGGTACATGAATGTATAAATACTAATCTCACACCCAAGAATCATACTCCAAATCAGCTATTTTTTACCCAAATTCGAAATTGAAAACTAGGGTATGGAACCATACCTCTTAGATAAAGAACTTGAGGGATTGCATGTTGGATTTCAAGGCTTGGACAAGATCTTGATGAACAAAGAACTTAAGCGTCTTCCTCTCTCTATAACACTCTCACTTCTCTCTAAAAATATCAGATTGTTGCTCCAAAATGAGCTTCAAGGGTTATTTATCGAAGTTGGGTCGGGTTATAACAATAGAAGAATGGACACTCTGAAATTCCGGACCAGGCTACAAACCTAACCTCGCTAGGCTAAAGCCTGGTCTTAGCGCGATACAGGCCTGCCTCGCCAGGCTAAAGCCTGGTCTTAGCACGCTACAGGCCTGGCCTCGCCAGGCTAAAGTCTGGTCTTACACTTGGCCTCGCGAGTTCTGTAGCGAGCTACAGGCCAGCCTTTGGGTATTTGATCATAACTTCTTGTAGGAATGTCCGACTGATGAACGTTTTGAAGCGTTAGAAACTAGACTCAAAGGGCTTTAATTAGATAGGTAGATCACCGCATAATTCGTTATACTTTGGTAGCCGCATACGTTTGAAGTAGGATCTTATGCGAATTGAGACATCCTTTCCACTTAATGTATCCTACTTGTTCCACACGAATTCTTTCCATTCACAAAACTCCTTAGTATGTTTCAACACACCTTAAACATATAAGTTTCATTTAGAAATAATGTGTATTTATCCCATGGGTCTCCTTTAATACTCTAACACGTTATTCCCAAATACCGTTGGCGTACTTTAAAATATTAAATCGTTAGAAAAACTTTCCGGAGCTTTACATTCTCCCCGCTTAGGATCATTCATCCTCGAATGAGGAGTAGTGTCCGTCCCAAACACTTAACATAATTTATCTCTTTTCTCACATACCTCAAGTCCCCAAATTGACTAACTCCCAAATTGGTTTTCATAAATTTTGGCAGAGTCTCCCCTGTATTTGGGTCTAACCACATGCCAGAGTAACACCAAAATCACCCTAACAACACTTCCATAACTCGGCAAAGCATAACAATATATTTCAACAACATTAATCTCAATATTACATACATCATATTATCAAGAGTGATATCCGGACATGAGCTGCACATATTTAAATCATAATACATATAAAGTGCCTTTCGATCCACAATTATTTGACTATACGCTCAAGTGAAAAAGAAATTTATTTCCTTAACACTTTTGGACCTCAAGGTGGCCTCCTCGACTTATAGACTTCGTCATAACACATTAACGGAGGCAATCTCAAATCTTGAACTTATCTAACAAGGATGGCACAACGATACCCCTCATAACCCAATTATCCATTAACTTCATCTTCACTAGCTTTCATCGGAACGATATACAAAGGATTTACGACTACCTTAATAGACATAGACACATTATACACCGGGTACACAGAGAACAATAATAGGGAAATATCATACTCTCAGTTTGGCCTATTTCTTTCAAGATTTCATAAGGCCTAATGTGACTACACATACTTTACCTTCCTTAACAATTTACCAAATATATTCATAGAGAAAATCTTTAGAATAGCCCGTTCACTTTCTTCAACTCTAAATCCTACCCCAAACACCCAAACTAAACCTTTGGAGACCTCCAATAGTCACTCTAAGATGTGCTAGCATGAATATGACCATAAAACTTCCTATCCATTATATTTGATCACTGGATGATAATGCTTCTCTAACATGTTTGAGCCTTCAACCCCCACTGGTTTCTATAATTATGAATAATGAGGTTCAAGATTGGCTAAAATTATTCAAAAATCCATCAAGGTACTGAGCACGGCATTTCAGGAGGTTATATCCTAAGAGGCATGAAGGTTACTACCAATAGTGTTGACATTGTTAATCATTGTGATGACATCATTTATTCGACACATGAGGCATAAAGTTGCCTAGATGCATAAATGATCATCTTGCCATATTTCGTCATTAGTGGAACATCTATATCAGATTTCTCTATCATATGACCTCCTAGGAATTGAGTTCTACAAATTTTCCTTGATACAGTTATAATCTTATTAGTACTTGCAACTTGGTTTTTCCAAATTTCCCAACAAAAGACATTACTAGGTCAGTTTTCTTATGAGACCATCTATTTCAAATGAATAACATCTACTAGCTTGTGCGCACACCCTGATAACATCAACCTGCATGGCATTGCCTCAATATGTGAAGTAACATCATTCTCATACCTTTCTTAGCCACCCTCTTTTCTCCATATAAGTCTTATAGGATTTTAAGAAACCACTCTACTTCCCTCATGAACATTCTCGCGATCCCTCTTTACTGCGAAATACTTCCCAAGACACATATCAACACCCGAACATGGCCTTTTCTAAAACTTGAGATCCTCCTAAATTCTTCAACGACGCCTTCTTGTTTTCCTTATAAGTGTAGGACTTAGTCCACCTGATTCCATCCTCGATGAGTAACTCACCTTATTCCCAGTATTGTAGTCACCAATAGTGTTTCCTGGTATTGCAGCGTAAGAGTTATCATGTTAAACATGTTTGGTTCGTAACAAGTGTTCATCCTCTCTTAATCTGTTTCGAACATTTCCCCTTTGGTCTAGACAATATGTTGGTACTATATTTCCTTTGTGACTAGATTATTCACTTCCATCCCATTTTTCCATTAATTCATAGTTGACAACCTTATTGTGCCACACACGTGTTTGCCTCCCATGAATTCGTAGTATCATTGTCCCTGGTTTGTTGCGTTTATCACACTACTACTTCATCACCATTAGTCTCACTTTCCAATGTAATATTTAGACATGAACTCCCTCTATATATTTTAGTTGATATTCAGTGTTACTCAAGTTGACTACATTACAGTTAATCCTGTATATCTTCTATTAATAATTGTGCTCTAGGCTAGTCCATCATTCTGATACGAACTATTTTGCAATAACCATCTTGCTCATGCTTTTCCAATTCTTCTCGCCTCATTCTTCCTAGTTAGTGAATAACCATGCGTTCTCCCATATGTTACGTGGTCTTTTCCCTTAGTTGGGAATTCATCATGCTCGCCTCTCGACACTTGTTGGGATATCCGTGGGAAAGTGTGTTCATCCGTGTGTCACTTAACACTTCCTTTCTTGTAAGATTATTAAGAGACTCTCCATCAAGTCCCGATGCACTCTTGGGTTATTATAACATCACACTTATCTCTCCCACTCATTCTGTCTTTCTTAAAGACTTGGAACTTTAGCTAAATCGCAAATCCGTGATTAACTCATTCTAAGAACTCGCAAGCCTTTCGCATTTGACCTGTAGTACTTCCTTGGGTTCCATTGTCCCTGACTCTTTAACAAGTATAAAACCCTTTTGCAAACCTTACTCTTAGTTTCTAGTATCGTTGACCTTGTCATGTATATTGCCACGTACGAAGAATTTACATTTCCTAACCTTCCACATTATTTTCGTACTAGTGGTTTATCATTTGCATACCCTCTCAGAGAATCACGTTACCGCTTACCACTTTTCTATACTACACATGTCTTAAACAAAATATCCAAACATCATAGCTACATGGCCATACTCTCGTTTTATCGAACTTAAGTACCCTCACCATGGCCCTTCCCTCCCCACTTGGGGTGAATGATTCACATTTTGACACAAGTCTTAAAGTTAGCAATTTGAGGGAGACATGTTTCACATCTCTAGTCCTCCTGTATATGATTGACTATTAGAGAGATTTAAGTCTCCATGGTATTAACCTCATTAGTTATCTACTCTTATTCAGCCACATAGGCTTGGGATCCGAATCCCTCGTGTCAATATCCTTTTTGGAGTGTAACACCACTTCGCACATTCCTGGGATTTTTATAATATTCATAGTGCTAGGGACTTCTCATTGTGGGTTCAATTGACTCTCCTTTCATAACTTCTTGTCTCCCGTGAAAGACGTACACATTTATCATTACTCTCTAGGCTATTACTTTCATATATCACGTGCCTATGTAACAAATCTAAATATTAGAATCATACACATGGTTCCCACACTATCCACTTGTACTAGTTAAGCTTAGGTCTCATTTATCACGTCAAAACCTCTTTAGAGGTGGGTAATCACTTCTAGCACTCTTCTCATATAAAGTATGCTCATGGTATTATATACTTGTCTCATATGGTCATACTATTCATTCAACATGATACATGTGCCATCTGTTTAATATTCAGGCCTTTACCCCTATGTCAGGTCACATGACAACATTACTTGGAATAAACCAAAAGAGCATTGAAACTTACCTTGAACCTCAACGCACAAGTTGGAGGAAAAGCAGTTTCACAACTAGTTTCATAGCAAGATTCAGAATATCAAAGAAGGGTATTATTCCTAAATGTCTAAGTAGCCTCCAACTTATAGATGTAGTCTACAACACACCGATAAGAAGGACTCTACTAGACACGGCTCCGAGACATCCTAGGACACTTTAAAACCTTAGGCTCTGATACCAAGTTTGTCACGCCCCAAAACCGAGGAGAGCAACCGAAGCTCAACCGAGTGAACCCGACCGAGCAAGCCTGTTAGATTTCATTCTACCCACACTCATCCACGAATAGAGATAATACATTTTTATTAATTAGACAAAATCGTGTTCACGTCTACAATACCAATTCATTTCCAATAGCTTCATCATTTTTAATGTCTCAATTTGACAAGTAATACAATCACAACATAACATATTTTGTCTTTCCCAGCACCAATACACAACCCACACTATGTCTATGGAGCCTCTATGGATAAAGAAGAGTACAATGATAATGCCGGCAACAAGGCCCCGCTTATACCTCAAACGGAATACATAAGGTACAAAAGATACATGACCCCGGGATGAGGTGGGGCTCACTAAGTCAGCTGGGAAGAAGGTGCGCTGCAATCACTGATCAATATCTCCTGTTGTGGAACAACCTGCATCCATTTAAAAATGCAACGCCCCCGGCAAAAGGGACGTTAGTACCGTTGAATAGCACTAGTATGTATAAATAAACACCCTCTCAATAGAATGACAAATAATACAACAAGATTATCATAATATCAATGAAAGCCTTAATCAACATCAAACCTCAATTTAGGATCAATACAGTGTTCAAATTAATTTCCATATCTCACATTGGGAGAATTTTAGTATCGATATACCTTTGTTCACAATACCAATGCCATCGTACTTTTAGCATGGAGTCCGATCACGACCCGATCGGCTAGGCTATCTTCCACAATTACGATCAATACCAATACCACCGTAAATTTAGTACGGAGTCCGATCACAACCTGATTGGCTAGGCTATCGCATTAGAGAATCAACCACAATTACTATCAATACCAATACCACCGTAAATTAAGTACGGAGTCCGATCATGACTCGATTGGCTAGGCCATCTCATTAGAGATATCAACCACAATTACTGTCAATATCAATACCACCGTAAATTTAGTACGGAGTCCGATCAAGACCCGATCGGCTAGGCCATCTCATTAGAGACATCAACTACAATTACTATCAATATCAATTTCCAGCACAATCACCACCATGTGTGCGGCATGTTGTCCGATCATGACCCAATCGGCTAGGCCATCTCATTCGAGAGATCAACCCTTTTATATCAATCAATCTTATCCCAATTAAGAGAAATAATTTTATCACATCAACCTCATCCCAAATAAGGGGAATAATTCACAAACATAATATAGGTACAAATGTATTTACCTCATCATCTTCCACATTGTATAAGCTAGTGTTTGGCCATAAATTCCCAAATTTATTCTGAAAAATCTAATTTGGGTGAAGTTTGGTTTGAAGATGAAAATGTGTTTGGATATCTGTTTTGGGTGAAGTTTGGTTTGGAAAAATATGAAACATGACTTATACCCGTAAGTTCTAAAAACTATCACAAATACCTAATAGTACCATTATCAATAACATTCATTATATTATCACAAACCATAGTCCTGAACATAAATAAATTTGATACAAAACTATCATTTTTATAATGAACTACATGATACACTATCAGATGACCGAAAAGATGAAGCAACATCATTACAAAATAATAAATAGTGGGTTCTTTTATAAAATACAAAAGTTTGGGACAATTTTTAAAAAATATAATAGTGATATTTTGGCCCAAAACCAGCTATTGAGCTAGTTTTGGGATTTGGGACTTGGGATTTGGCCAAAATGTAGGCAAAATCTATGGCCAAACATGTGTTTGCCAAATACAACCCAAGATTATTTTGGCAAAATCTATGGCCAAACGGGTCCTAAATCTCCACTAGCATTTTCAACCAATAATAATAACAATATTTCCTTGGCTCTTTTGGCCATTCACAAGATTCTTTATTCAAGGCACGGTGTCCATATTTGTTATTCCACACTTTTATTTCTTCCCTTTTATGTACATATAATATTTCAGAAATCACAACTTTAAGTTCATTTGAAATGACCAATTTAAGCACCATAGATTTCTTTCCGAGAAGTGGAATAAAATGATTGGCAATTGATGCGCAAGTTTAAATCATCAGCAAATAACACACCATTTATTCTTGACACATTTTCCCACACAAAGGGCAATACACAATTTCCACTCACGAATATGTAATAACGCAAAACACATTGGAAATACTCACAAAGTATAGTATTTGTTAAAACAACCACTTATGGCATGACTTGAGTACGAAAGCTTTTAGGCAATTCTATTTTCGAAGTCATTTTTAAACATTTGAGTCGAGACTCATTTCATAACCTTTCTCACATCATTTCATTTAATTGGCACCATTGGCCACAAGTATAACTTTCACTCTTGCACATTGGCCACACTTTATATCCTAATTCACTTATTTCATTTCCAACCACCTTTATGGGCTATCAAAAATAATACATTTCCAATCCAGACTTTAGGTACACATATGAGCAATTTCAAGTCTTTAGAATATTGAGATTTTCTCACACCATTAGTATACTCGTTCTCATCTAAAACACAACTCCAAGCCACAACATTTTAATATGCAAACCATACTTTGAACATCTATCTTTCGACATAAGACTCATTCGGAATAAATAAGTTTATAGG
Organism: Nicotiana otophora; assembly: GCA_000715115.1. Classification (NCBI taxonomy): domain Eukaryota; kingdom Viridiplantae; phylum Streptophyta; class Magnoliopsida; order Solanales; family Solanaceae; genus Nicotiana; species Nicotiana otophora. Next base: position 98,140 of record AWOL01S0067651.1, read on the forward strand.
GAATAACCGAAATATAAAAGTTAGGAATCTTGAGCCAATCATGCTTGATCTTACGGAAACATTATGGATATCTATTCTAAGAGAGAAAGTTTAGCCAACATACCTTGCTTTGAGCTTTTCTTAAATTACTACAACGTTCTGAAAATTCTAGCAATCCCAATCTATTTTGACACATAACAAAATTGAACCATTATTAGGAATATATTCATGGTCTCAGCTCATTTGAGCATTTTATCTAACAATATATGTGCAAATTGGTTACAAGATTCTTCCACAAGGTTTTTTTCACTTCACAACCCAATCTTTACCCATTTGAGCTCAACAATCTCCCTATAAAACTTATTGGTACATGAATGTATAAATAATAATCTCACACCCAAGAATCATACTCCAAATCAACTATCTTTTACCCAAATTCGAAATTAAAAACTAGGGTATGGAACCTTACCTCTTAGATGAAGAACTTGGGATTTCTTGTTGGTGCACGGATTGCACCGGTTGTGGCTTTAGATAGTATTTGTCACGACCCAAAATCTCAACAGTCGTGATGGCGCCTATTTCATTACTAGGCAAGCCTAAAATCTTAATAAACCGCCATATCCTTTAAATTTGAAAACAAAATAATTAAATTCAGCGGAAGAAATCTCACAAATACAAATATAACACTCCCAAAACCCGGTGTAACTGAGTACATGAGAATCTAATATGAATACAATGTCTGACTAATAAAAACCACAGTATGAAAGTATAGAACAGTACAATAACTGAAGGAAAGAGAGACAAAGTCAGCGGACGCCAGGCAGCTACCCTGATAGTCTCCAACTGGTAAGACACTGAGGTCTAACAGTCGCAGTGTCCGGAAGCACCTGGATCTGCACACAAGGTGCAGAGTGTAGTATGAGTACAACCAACTCAATAAGTAACAAGACTAACCTCTGAGCTGAAAGTAGTGACGAGCTTCGCAGGTACAGTCCAGTATAAATAATGGTACAAAATGTAGGCATGCTTTCATGTTCAACAGTGAAACTCAGTATAAGTGAAATAGATCAATTCTACATGATATAAGGAATATGACATCCCAGTAGAAAGATCACTCGGTACAGTTTATGACCAATCTAGCCCTGGGGTGTTCCAACCCGTATATATATACATATCGACTGACAGTCAGTCACTCAGTACCGTATAAGGCCAATCCAGTCCTAGGGTAATTTATCCCCAAATATAAATGATACGGACAAGATCCATGTCAAGATAAATTCATTACAATACAAATAAGCAAGGCAAGTTCATGCCTTGAAAAAATCCATCCCGAATATATATATAATCAATAAGTAAGGCAAGTTCATGCCCTGGGAAGTCAATCCCGGATATATATAATCATCTACGCTCACTGGGGGTGTGTACAAACTCCGGAGGGGCTCCTTCAAGCCAAGCGTGATATAAAGCCTTTATGGCCTACTACAGGTGGGCAATCCCGATCCGTATAATAATAAAGCTTATAAGGCCTACTGCATACGGGCAACCCCGATCCATAAAATAGTAAAGCCAATAAGGCCTGCTACAGGCAGGCAGCCCCGATCCAGAACAATAATAATGTATAAAGCCATACTGGTCTACTGCAGACGGGCAGGCCCGATCCATTTAATAATAACATATATAAAGCCAATATGGCCTTCTGCGACGCGCAACTTGATCCCATAAATATCCTCACAATGGACGTATATGACTGAGTGAGAAATGTACATTTTTAAAACAATTAATTCAATAGCAACACGACCCCATGGGTCCCAACATATCGGCACGTAACCTACACATGATCTTTAATAAAAGCCTCATCTCAATTTCTCTAACATGTTTAGATAATAACATGATTCTTTAATCTTTACAACTTCACGAGATTTATTAAAGTCGCAATTTCTTTGGTGCACGTCCACGCGCTCGTCAACTATCATGTGCGTCACCTACAAACAGTTTGTATAACACAAATTCGGGGGTTCATACCCTTAGAACCAAGTTTATAAGTGTTACTTACTTCAATCCGAGTAAAACTCTACTCCAAAATGCCTTTGCCTCTCAAATCGGTCTCCAAACGTCTTGAATCTAACCACAAGCAGTAAAATACAATCAATATAGGCTAAGGGAATAAAATCCACAAGAAAATATGAAATTATAGCAAAAAATCCGAAATCGGCTCAAACCCGGTCCTCGGGCCCACGTCTCGAATTCCAACAAAAGTCACAAAACCCGAAAGCCCATTCACTCATGAGTCTAACCATACCAACAAGTCCTAAAATATCATACGAACTTAGTCGAAACTTCAAACCATGCCAAACAACACTAGTACCATGAATCATACATCAATTCAAGCCTAATGAACTTTGAAATTTCAAGTTTTCACAAACGACGTCGGAACCTATTAAATCAAGTACGATTGACCTACAATTTTGCACACAAGTCATAAATGACATAATGTACCTATTAAAATTTACAGAATCGGATTGCAACGCCGATATCAAAAAGTCAACTCCCCGGTCAAACTTCCCAAAAATTCAACTTTCGCCATTTCAAGCCAAATTCCACTACGGACTTTCAAAAAAATTTTGGACACACTCTTAAGTCCAAAATCACCATACGTAGCTATTGGAATCATCAGAATTCGAATTCGGGGTCATTTATGCATAAGTCAATATTTGGTCAATTTTTTCAACTTACGATTTCAATTATGAGACTAAGTATCTCATTTCACTCCTAAATCCTTACGGACCTGAACCAACTAACCCGGTAAGTTATAAAATAACTGTAAAGAATAACTTGAGCAGTACATGGGGGAACGGGGTTATAATACTCAAAACGATCGGCCGGGTCGTTACATTCTCCCTCACTTAACCATACGTTCGTCCTCGAACGTGCCAAGAGTTGTTTCCAAGCCATCACATCACTATTCTATCTACCACTCACTATGCTTTCAAGTTCAACAATTAAACTCAGTACAAGTGAAATAGATCTATTCTGCATGATATGAGTAATATGACATCCCAGTAGAAAGACCTCATGTAAATACTGGTCACAAATTATTCGGTTACACGGTATAGTTTATGGCCAATCCAACCCAGGGATGTTCCAACCAGTATATATATACGCATCGACTGACAGTCAGTCACTCAGTACCGTATAAGGCCAATCCATCCCTGGGTAATTTATCCACAAATTTAAATGATACGGACAAGATCCATGTCCACGTAAATTCATCACAATACAAATAAGTAAGGCAAGTCCATGCCCTAGGAAACTCCATCCCGAATATATATATAATCAGTAAGTAAGGCAAGTCCATGCCCTGGGAAGTCCATCCCGAATATATATAATCATCTACGCTCAATGAGGGTGTGTACAGACTCCGAAGGGGCTCCTTCAGCCCAAGCGTGATATAAAGCCTTTATGGACTACTGTAGGCGGGCAGTCCTGATCCGTATTATAATAAAGCCTATAAGGCCTGCTGCAGGCGGGCAACCCCAATCCATAAAATAGTAAATACAATAAGTCATGTTGTAGGTGGGCAGCCCCGATCCAGAACAATAATAATGTATAAAGCCATTATGGCCTGCTACAGGCAGGCAACCCCGATCCATTTAATAATAACATATATAAAGCCAATATGGCATGCTGCGGCGCGAGGCTTGATCCCATAAATATCCTCACAATGGAAATATATGACTGAGTGAGAAATGTACATTTAAAAAAAAATTAAATCAACAGCAACACGACCTCATGGGTCCCAAAATATCGGCATGTAGCCTACACATGATCTTAAATAAAAGCCTCAGCTCAAGTTCTCTAACATGTACAGATAATAACATGATTCTTTAATATTTACAACTTTACATGATTTATTCAAGTCACAATATCTATAGTGTACGCCCACACGCTCATCAACTATCATGTGTGTCACCTCCAAACAGTTTGTATGAAAAATATTTGGGGGTTCATACCCTTAGAACCAAGTTTAGAAGTATTACTTACCTCAATCTGAGTAAAACTCTACTCCAAAATTCCTTTGCTTCTCAAATCGGTCTCCAAACGTCTTGAATCTATACACATGCAGTACAATACAATAAATATAGGCTAAAGGAATCAATTCCACAATAAAATATGAAATTATAGCCAAAAATATGAAATCGTCTCGAAATCCAACAAAAGTCACAAAATCCGAAAGCCCATTCACTCACGAGTCTAATAATACCAACAAGTCCTAAAACATCATACAAACTTAGTCGAAACTTCAAATCACGCCAAACAACGCTAGTACCACGAATCATATATCAATTCAAGCCTAATGAACTTTGAAATTTCAAGTTTCCACAAATGATGCTGGAACCTATCAAATCAAGTCTGATTGACCTCCAATTTTGCACATAAGTCATAAATGACATAACGCACCAATTAAAACTTTCAGAATTGGATTTCAACCCCGATATCAAAAAGTCAACTCCCCGGTCAAACTTCTCAAAAATTTCAACTTTTGCCATTTCAAGCCAAATTTCATTGCGGACTTCCAAAAAGTTTTTCGGACACGGTCCTAAGTCCAAAATCACCATACAGAGCTATTGGAATCATCAAAATTCGAATCCGGGGTCATTTACGTATAAGTCAATATCTGATCAAGTTTTCAACTTAAGTTTTTAATTATGAGACTAAGTGTCTCATTGCACTCTGAAATCCTTACGGACCTGAACCAACTAACCCGGTAAGTTATAAAACAAATATAAAGAATAACTTGAGCAGTAAATGGGGGAACGGGGCTATAATACTCAAAACAAAGATCGGGTCGTTACAGTATTGGTGTGGCATATCAATAGAGTAGCTGGTATTTGATACGATGAAGTCGTCAGATCTATGATGGGTGCTATAAGATTTTATTGTGGTATATTTGGAAGGATAATATCGAAAGTCGGCTTAGGAATTTGCTATAGTTCTTGTCGAAGGAGTGAGAGTTCCACGACTAGTTGATCTGATGAATGGTTATGTGTTTTTGCATGTTCCTTTCATAAGCGGTAGTGTACAAAGGTTTCAGAATGGAGTCTTGTGTGATATGAGGTTTATTACCGGCATTGGGTTATTTTGAGCAGCTACTGTGATTAGAAATGATTGCTTCGAGTATCGGTGTAATGTGTTATATCATGTGATTGTATCTTGGGTTATGGTTGTGGCTCGGTACAACTTTTTCAAAGTTATACAGGGTGTAGGATGCGAGATTCTGATCTTATAAGAAATTCTGGATGTTGAAAATTGGATTCTAAGGTTTATGGGCTAGGTTGAATAAAGAAACTACAGTTATGTTGTGTTGTCGGGCTTGTATGGGATAGAGTGACGTGAGATCACCCCTGGGTATGTGCATGGGAAGGTTATATGGCGGTTTGATGGCTTTGAGAACAACTCTGGACACTTTCGAAGATGAACGTATGTTTAAGTGGGGGAGGATGTAACGACCCGACCGGCCGTTTTGGGCATGTGCACTTCGCTCGATAGTTTACGGGTGTGAGTAGCTCTGTATGATGTATTTTGACTTGTGTGAATCTCCAGTTTTGGTTCTCAGGTTATTCAGAATCGAATTGAAAGAATGGATTTCATTGCTAAAGCTTTAAATTAGGAGATTTGACAAAGTTTAATGTTTTTGTGAATTTGAACCCGGAACGGAGTTTTGGTGGCTCTAATAGCTCTATTGGGTAATTTTGGACTTAGAACCGCATTCAGATTGCGATTTGGAGGTCCGTGGTTGATTTTGGCTTGAAGTGGCAAAAGTTAGAATTTTGGAAAGTTTGACCGGGAGTGGACTTTTTGATATCAGGGTCTCATTCCGATTCCTGAAGTTGGAGCAGGTCTGTAATGTCAAATGTGACTTGTGTGCAAACTTTGAGGTTAGTCGGACGTGATTTGATGGGTTTCAGCATTTGTTGTGGAAGTTTAAAGTTTCAAAGTTTATTGAAGTGTGATTCATCATTCCGATGTTGTTATGCGTATTTTGAGACCTTTAGTAGGTCTGTGTTATGTTGTGGGACTTGTTGGTATGTTTGGACGGGGTCCGAGAGGCTCGAGTGAGTTTCGGACGAGGCTCGGATCATTTCATTGCATTTTTGGATTTTTGCTAGCTGCTGGTTCTGGTGTGAACGCACCTGTGGCTGGTTTGTGAAGGTGCGATGGTCACAGAAGTGACATATGCATTGAATAACCGAGAAGGGGAGTTGGGTGTGTGGATCGCAGAAATCATATCACCAACGGATGCCTCCAATTTCAATTTCCCACAATGCTTTATCTTTATTTCCTTCAAGGTATTTGGCATACTGCTAAAAGGCAAGAAGGTAAGAGACTGACAATTGTAAATATCTAATTCAACTATCTGTTTCATTCCCCTGAAGTTGAGACAAAATTAGTTCAGCATGACAGAAAGAACTCAAACCTTAGGAGAACTTTCAACTTCAAACTTTTTAAAACTTGAAAGTTGAATAGGTGTCTCCAGATTGAGTTCCGTACATTTTGAAATTGTCAAACTTGTCATAGAACAAAGATTTTTAGGCAACTTTCCAATCAACTTGGGGAAATCTTTAATTGAAAGGTGTTGAAGTATAGGGAACTCCCCATTCCCTAGTATATGCCGCTGCTCCCACTCCAACATCTTTGCAAAATCAAGTTTTTCAAGAGAGTTAAAAGGCTTTTTGGAGGACGAACTACTGATGAAGAGAAGCCATCTTCTTCACAGCCGTTTTCACATAGAACTTCACCCAGAAAAGGGAAAGAAGAAGAAGAAACATTTCAGACACACACTTAGAGTTTTGGACTTCTCTATGTTATGTTGCCTAAGTGTTTTATCAATTGTAGCTCATCCCTACACGTGGAAGAATCATGAATGGTCATGATCCTTTATTCCCAACCATCTAATCAATATTTTAAACACGTGTACATAAGGATGATTCAAGAAGCAAATCTCACATGCTTCTCACATGAGCACATGTGAAAGAATAATTTATGGTTTTTCTGTTACATAGTAGATAAATAGGAGTAGTACAAGTGTATTAGAATATTATTTATTTGTTATTTACAGTAGAATAAATCTGTATATAAAGGGATTTACATTATCAATACAGGGCAGAGAATTTTCCACAATTCCTTCTTGTTTTCTTTCATGGTATCGGAGCAGCAGTAGCTCGATCCAAATCTTTTTTCTCTCAGAATATAGTATTCAACTATGGCGGAAGAATAAGTTCTTCCAATTCCCTCTACTCCTATTGCCTCTGGCTCAACCAATCAAACAATTTCACAAGATGTGAATCATCCTTATTTCCTTCACTCGTCTGATGCTCCTGGCTTGAGTCTTGTTACCACACCTTTTGATGGTAGAGGCTTTGCAAGATGGAGGAGATTAATCCTTATAGCACTTTCAGCCAAAAACAAGATAGGCTTAATAAATAGGATATGTGAGGAGCCAAAACCCGATGCACAAGATCACCCTCAATGGAGCAGATACAACTTCATGGTATGTGACTTCTTGGCTTCTGAATTCTTTATCCAAGGAGATAGGTGACAGTGTCATCTATTCAAAATCTGCAAAAGTTTTGTGGAATAGCCTTGAACACAGATTTGGATAAACTAATTTAGCCAAGTTGTACCAGCTGCAAAAGGAAATATCAATGTTAGTTCAAGGTAACAACAGTATTGTTGGATATTTTACCACACTTAAGAAATTATGGGATGAACTTGATTCTCTCAACTCTCATCTGGTCTGCTCTTGTGACTGTAGTTGTGATGGAAAAAGAAAAGTCACAAAGTTCTTAGAAGACCAAAGGATCATTTTGTTTCTAATGGGACTAAATGATGTCTATTCCCAGGCAAGAGGAAACATCCTTATGATGAATCCATTGCTTGGAATAGATTTTGCTTATTCTCCCCTTCTTCAAGATGAAAATCAAAGGGAGATGCATGCAAGACCATAGTTCAATGCTTATTCTTCCTCATTCATAGTAGGAGTTCAACATAGAGCACCACATAGAAATAACAATCAGTCAACAAAAGTCATGGACTAACTCACAAAAGGTTAATAATACACAAAAGAAACCTAAGGAAAGGAAAGTAAAATTTAATCCTAATGTGAGTTGTACACATTGCATGAAAAATGGGCATGTCAGGGAAGATTGTTACAGGCTAAATGGGTTTCCAGATGAATTTCAATTCACCAGATCAACACAATTCAAGGCTAATGCTATAATTGAGGGACAAGACAATGACAATGGGAGCACTCAAAGCAATGATGCAACACCTCAAACTCAGTTTTTTAGTAAGGAACATGTGTCTGAGCTGATGAACCTAATCAAGCAGGCACAATTTGGAAATACAACAACACCAGGAACTACAATCAATGCAAATGCAGTAGCTGGTACTATACTTAAATATACTAGAACTTGTTAGGCAGTTTTTAAAATAAAACCTGGATCATTGATTCAGGGGCTTCTGAACGCATGTGTTTTGATTCAAATTATTTCGATCCACTTCCTGTTCTTGTACATATTAGCCTACCTAACTCATTTGAATTATATGTCACACACATAGGTAGTGTTCCTATTCAGTCTGATATGATTCTTGAAGGGGTTCTTTATGTTCCTTCCTTCAAATATAATTTACTCTCATACCATAAGGTGTGTGTCCAGTTTCATTACTCACTCAATCTAACTTCTAGTGGATGCATCGTGCAGGCCCCTTTAATGAGGAGGGGACAAGTATTTGGGGAATCGAGAGGAGGATTGTACCTACTGGAGCCTAGCCCACCTAAGATAGATTCTGGTTCTAGTTTAAATACCAATGTATTTTCAATTCCACAAGGAAGTGATTCCATTCTAGTTCCAAGTGAAGTTTCTTGTTCTGTTTCTAATTCCAATACATAGGACTCTAATGTACTCCAATGGCATGTTAGATTGGGGCATTTGCCATTCTTAGTAATGAAAAATCTTCAGTTCATTAATTTTCCTTCCAATTTCAATTGCGTGTGTGATATTTGTCCAAATGCTAGACAAACTAGATTACCTTTTCCTTTGAGTCAAATCAGAACTCATGGAATATTTTATCTTATTCATATTGATGTATGGGGACCATTCAAAAATACCACTTACAACGGATATAAATATTTCTTGACTGTGGTTGATGATTTTAGTAGGGGAACTTGGACTTTTCTTTTAAGTTCCAAAAGCAATGTTTTCATTGTCTTACAATCTTTCTTAGTTATGGTGGAGAGACAATTTGCAAGGAAAGTTAAAAGAATCAGATCTGATAATGCAATGGAACTGGGAAAGGGATATTTTCAGTCTGATTTGTTTCAGTCTCAAGGCATCTTACATGAGACTTCATGTGTAGGCCATCATTCTTAAGATGAACAGTAACGAGGAAGCATTAAAAGACCTAAATTTATACATATGGGATAAGCAACAAGAGTAAGCTGGAATTTGATAGCAGGCTCCAACAACGATAAATCGAAGTAAGAGTTATGGTATAGAATGACCTACCTAGATGCAGTAAAGTCATACGGATAGATAACTGGGTCTATGAAATAAGATATAGAAATATTCGTAAATTCAACAAAGTACCGAGCGAAGAACTTCAGTATACCTATAGATGCCCAGAAGGACATCTTATCAAGCTCTGTATATGTTTACAAAGTGAGGGCTAGAGATTAGCTAAAAACTGGAGGAAAAAGGAGAGAAGAGTCTCATAGACGCACTTACAAAGTCAGAGTCGTATAGGCTACATGATAAAAGGTAGCAACAGTCACAAGATTGGAAAGATTCCGACCACAAGTTATGGTGTGAGAAAGAGGCCTAAAGGGGGGAAGGCCCTGACCTTTAGATTTATTCACAGAACAGTTGCCTAGATGGCAAGGAGAGTACTAAAGTATTCAAAAGACATAAGTTGCGAAAATGATAAGTGCATCAGTCAACATTCGAGGACGAATGTTCTAAAGGGGAGAATGATGTTACACCCCATGTTTTCGTACGTAAAAGTACACCATAAGTAAATTGATGAAAGCTCGGAAATGAGATTTTACATCCCACATTTTCGTACGTTAAAATTTCGTCGTAAGTTAATCGACGTGAATTCGGGAATGAGGTTATTTTGAAATTATAAGCATTATGCTATTTCAAACACATAATGAGTAAATTCGTTAAGGATAAAGGGTAAGCAAATCGAAGAAAAGGAATTTCATCAAAGTTTGACATTTTGGATAAAATACGACCCGAGCTACCCGGTATTTATGGACTAATACCATAAAAGGTACCACATGGCTATGATAGTAAGGTGTATAAAGTGTGTTAAAAGTGAGTAGTATTTTAAGTAATTTGAGATGATTCTTAATTATATGGGTAATTGGACAATTGTTGGATTAATGAGGAATTATCAAGTTAATTAAAAAATTGATAATTAATTAAAATATTTTGAATTGTCATTTGGATAAATTTCTAACGTGGCAGCCCACTATGCCATATGGTGACTCTTGAATTAAAGAGAAAGGTGTCACATTTTAAAGAAGGTATGTGACACAAGTCTTGAATAGTGGGGCCCACACCACCACGACTTAAAATCCATCTCAAATTCAAATTAAAGATGTATTACATCTATGTGAAAAGCTTCAGCAATGTGAGCTTCGTTTAGCAACGTGAGTTGCTTCAATCTCTCACTCAAACGAAACTTCGTAATGTTATAGCAACGGGATTTTGCAATTTTAAGGGAGTACGATGCAATCTTTCTCAAGAATATCATACGGATTGTTTCCTACTTCGATCTGTCGTTACGTGTTATTGAAATTGACGTGTGTTAGAGGGATTGTCAAAAGAATCGGCTCAGGTATGTTAAGGCTATTTCTTCTTTCCTTTTGGCATGATCTATACGATACGAAAGGAACGAGTAAATGCACATTAGGAGTGTCTATATTCTTGATTCCCAATGTGAATTATTATTATATCTTCTATTCATGGGTCTCAGAAAAATAAGTATTTGATAAAATTTATTCGACATGCATATTATTTTTATAACATTCCGAGAAAATCTTATTAACGTATTTCTTATGCATTTCATGCATTTATACATGTACATTGACCCATTACCAAATAGCGTTATATACGCGTATAGTATATGTATATGGGATATGGGAAAAGGTTATGGCGTTATATACGCACCACCACCTGATCAACTGGTATACGTTGATGATTTGCTCACAGTGGCCAAAATGATATGATGGGATTCCCTCAGAGGCTTGATGATGTTATGAACACATATATCAATGCATGGTATGATATCTATACGCATATGCATGACATTACAAAAATGAAATGATTCACAGGGCTATGCAGACATACATGTCGAGTCTTTTACTCTATGTTTCTCTCATGTCTATTATTTACTGATTTTCATTCCTTACATACTCGGTACATTATTTGAACTGACGTCCCTTTTGCCTGGGGACGCTGCGTTTCATGCCCGCAGGTCCTGATAGACAGGTTGAGAGTCCTCCAAGTAAGCTATCAGCTCAGCGGAAGGTGTTAGTGCGCTCCATTTGCTCCGGAATAGCTTATGTGGTCAGTATGAGTAGGACATGTACCGATTAGTATGGCGGGGCCCTTTCCCGACCTTTATGACATTCTGTACTCTTAGAGGCTTGTAGACATATGTCGTGTACGTGAAAGATTGTACGGCCTTGTCGGCCTATGTTTTGAGTTTATAAATGATCATGTTGGCCTATTAGGCCCGTATGTCACGTGTATATGATGATGTAATAAGAAATATACGTTATGTTGGTACTCGATTGAGTAAGATATCGGGTGCCCGTCGCGGCCCATCGGTTTGGGTCGTGACAACCTAAGTGGAACTGGACTTGTTCATGCCATTCAGAGAAGTTCAATCCGTTGAACACAGTAACAGACGAAGTATGCGAAGAGGAATAGCTGCAAAATAGATAATACATGCTCACAAATCAATATGGATTCAGTAAAACAATTAAAGCATATCGTAGTTATCCTTTGGGTAAATACTATGACACAGTATCATAATTTAAATGTCATTTAATCTTTAATAGGTAATTAAATATTTTTAACCAAACATATATGACATCTTTGAACAGACAATATATATTTGACTAAAAAATATTAATTTACCTCATCATATTCAGTATTTATAGAATAATTGATCCAGCTTTGGGCGAATCCTTTAGTTCTATCAATAGTGAAAATTAATTTATCCACTAATTTTCAATTATAGACATTTGATTAATTTTATGAATAAATTATACTTTTATGTATGCATGTTCTTCATAAACATACTAGCTTTTTCCACTTTGGTGACTAACAAACTATATAAACATACGTACAAACTTAAATAATTATCAAAAGATTATATGCATGTGAATATTTGAAACACTGTAGTTTGATCACTTTCTTACTAACAAATTATATGTAACTTTTAGCATATGCATTACTCAGTGATTAATATAATATAAGAACCATCTCACAATCAATGTACTATGTGTAATTTACGTGCAACTATTGAAATTTATATGTATCAGGAAGTAATTTCATTGCTTTAATAGTCCAGAATAGTTCCAAAACATAATAACAAAAGAGATAATTCACTTTCGGTGTTTAATTAATATCAAACGAATACATACTTAGGGCCCAAGAAAGCAACATAATTACAATTCAGCTCCAAAGGATCAAAACGGTACTTGCACTAGAAACCCATCCAATTTGTCATGCTAAAACCGTAACTACCCATAACTTAAGAAAACTTTTAGATTTCTAAGTTGAAATATAAATTTTAAAATTGAGCACACATTAAATCAAAAGAAAATAGTGAATAATTAATATTAACTAATCATATCGTTAAGCCTAAGGCGCCAGACAATTTTCATACCAACATTACTATTCCTTCTTTTTAGATTAAACGGCTAACGAATATTTCATTCGTTTTCATTAGCGAAAGATTATAATTCAAGCAATTCAGATACCACATATAAACATAAACTTAATTCATACCAGGATTTTTAATATGATAATCTTATATAAAATTATTACAGAAAACATACATGAAGCGTTAATTAGAATTGGTTTCTCGCCACATGATTTAGCTTTCGTTTCCGTCGACTTTAGTGATGGAAGAGCGAATAGAAAAATACGGTAACCCTAATGAGTGGAGGGAGAACCAATTTATAGAGATTCTTATTTAATCTGGTATGTTCATCAAGTAATCGATCAGACAGATGAGATTTGCTCATTAATTAAATATTAATTACGGGCCTTAATCTATTGAGCCACCAATATACGTATTGAATTTTACACCCCACCGTGTCCCTTTCTATACTCTCAAGTTGTCTTCCTCTCTTGCCTCAATTATTTAATGAATAGTTAAGAAACATGACTCCATTATGAAGTTTTTGTCTTTTTGTGGATTAAAAGCAGGAGTAGCACCTTTTGAAAAGAGGAAAAAAGGATAGTTTTTCTTACATTACCCGGTGTGTTTATTGTGTGAGGTCTATTTCTTGTTGGTTAATTTGTCCCTTTTTTTCCATTGTCTGGTTTGTGTTCTAGGAAGCTAGTTTATATTATCTTGCAATTCAATTACTACTAAATATCTGCTAAAAATCGACCAAATATTTCCGACCAACGTTGGTCGGTCAAAAAAAGCGACCAAAAACCGTCCAGCTTGGACGGAAACTGAAAAACAAAATTTATATTTTTTTTAAAACTAAATACCGACCAACGTTGGTCGATAAATTGGTCAACGAATTGATCCAGCTGGTCAGACAAGAAAAATTTGGATTACCGACCAACGTTGGTCGGTAATCTGGATCCAATTTTTAAAATTTTAATAATTATTTTATTATTTAAAATATTTTATAGTATTTAAGAATTTATATTTAAAATTACCGACCAACGTTGGTCGGTTAATGTAGGGGAAGCATTTACCGACCAACTTTGGTCGGTAATTGTTATTTTCTGCAAAATAACCGACCAAAGTTGGTCGGTTATTATGTCAACATTGGTCAAACTTTTGAATTACTTTTATATTTACTATCTAAATAATATAAATATAATTCGTTAACACTTTTGTAATACAAATAATGAATACACTAACATATACTATATATAATGCTATTTGTAAATTGATTTATCGACTTATAGCTTACTTAGATGCATCGATGAATATTAAAAATAAAACGTTTGACCTATATCGACTAATAGTAAAAACAAAACATCTCGACCTATATC
>AWOL01S0067658.1:5894-18013 GCA_000715115.1 Nicotiana otophora
CTTTTTGAATGCGTTCTTCATCCTTCTGAACTCATGATCAACTGGCAAGAACTGACGATGACAATCAAGCCATGACTGCTTTTGGCCATGTCTTAAAGATAACACTTTAGCATTTTCCATGCAGTAAGGACATGCTAACTTTCCAACTGTCATCCACCATGACAACATTCCATATGCAGGAAAATCATTAATGGTCCACATTAAGTTAGCACACAAGTTGAAATGTTGCTTAGTTGATATGTCATATGTCTCAACTCCATCATACCACAAATGTTTTAGCTCATCAATCAGAGGTGCAAATATACATCAATCAAACTCTTTGAGTTGTGGGGATCAGGAATAACACAATTTAAGAAAATATATGGACTAGTTATACACATTTCAGGCGAAAGATTATACGGCGTAATAAAGATTAGCCAGCATGAATATGGTATTGCGGAAACAAAAAATGGCGTGAAACCATCAGCACACAAACCCAACCGAACATTCCTCGGTTCACTATCATAATCACATTCGTCCTATCAAAATGCTTCCAAGATTCCCCATATGATGGATGACACAAAACACCAGACGACCTTCTATTTTCATAGTGCCATCTCATATGAGGAGCGAAACTCATCGATGCGTACAATCTCTTTAATATAGGAATAAGAGGTAAGTAGTGCATCGACTTCACAACAAACTTCTTCCTGCTGGAAACCCACTTAAAACGAGGTTTTTCACAAAACTTACAACTTTCTAAATCTTCATCACCCTTATAATACAACATCCAAACCATCTTCACAACAATCGATTCTCATAGACGAGATTCCTAAGTTAGAAACTAATCTTTTAGCCTTATAGAAATCTTGAGGTATGTTGAAAGTTGGGTCAACTAGTTCACTCATAAGGCCAATGAAAGAATCCATTCCCGCTAGAGAAATATTGGTATATGATTTGATACTTAATAATCTAACCGCAACAGACAACTGAGAGTGCATACTCCCTTCACTTAGTGTCATGACCCAATTTCTTCTATAGGTCGTGATGGCGCCCAACATCACAGCTAGGTAAGCCAACTAGTGAATTAAACATACATTTATTTCTTTAAATATTTTCCGAGTAATTAAACTCTTCTTTCTTGCAATAGTTAAGAAAAAAAAATGAAAGATCTAATTAAATATAAACCAAGAAAAATAACTAAATCCAAAATTCTACTAGTTTGTGTGCCAAGGTCTGGTGTCACAAGTGTATGAGCATCTAGTAGATTATATAAAAATTCTAAATAATATCTGAAATAAAATAGACAGAACACAAATACAAGAAGAGGCATTAGTTAATGAAGAACAGATCAGAAAGGCAGCTCACCACTAAGCCTCGGGATAACGTGGGTATGCACCGGTAGGTCCCCCTATAGCACCTGTCTCAGGTACTGCACAACAAGTGCATCAAGCGTAGTATGAGTACGTAAACAACGTGTACCCAGTAAGTATCAAGCCTTATCTCGAAGAAGTAGTGACGAGAGGTCGACTTTGACACTCACTATGGGTCAATAATATTAAAAATAGAAACATCTAATTAAATATGATTTATATGAACAATAATATTTTCCTTAAAAGGCAGAATCAAATAAATTTTCAAATTTCAATAATTTCTAATTTATCAATTAGTTTCACAAGCTGCAATAAAATATCAAGGTATCATATAATGATTATTAATAGGCACGATTTCTGCCGATGTCGTTCGGCCCGATCCAGAGTGTCGTGTACACTACCGAGGGATGTGCGGCACGATCCATAGATGCATCTATACTGCCGAGGCATTCGGCTTGCTGCACAAGACAGGAGGATATTTTCTTATGAACCTCCGGAATGAGAAGTTATTATAAGGCTAACACATAATGATGCACAATTTCTATTAACAGTCAAATAATTTGCACAAAAATTCAAGTATACGAAATTTCGGTCTTTTACTATTTCTTCTAACAATTTACAATATATTTCCAATATTTATTTAAATAAAAGATGTAATTATCAAAAATAATTCATGATTTGAGTCCTAAACTACCTGGACATAGCATAATTAGTAGCTACGCACGGACTCTCGTCACCTCGTGTGTACGTAGCCCCCACAATTAGAAATAATTATTAATTTAAATCACCTATGGGGTAAATTCCCTCTTACAAGGTTAGACAAGAGACTTACCTTGTCTCAAAATCCACTTCCCGATCACAACGTCGCGTTAAGGTCTCATTCGGTGCGAAAAATCCCAAACTATGCAAATGTTATATAGAATAATTAATACATGCTCAATAATTCGAAATTAGACTATTAAATTAATTACCCAACCCAAAATGGTAAAATTTCTAAAATTCAACCCAAGCCCACGTGCCCGGGTTTCGAATAGTTTCAGAGGAAAACGCTACCCATAATCTCAAGAACTCAAATATAAAAGTTTCATTCAATTCCATAACCATTTTCGTGGTTAAAATCTCATTTTTGTCAAAACCTAAGTATTTCATCTAAACCCTTGATTTTTATGAATTTACAGGTTAAAATCTACCCATAATCTATGTATTTAACTCAAAGTGTATAGAATTAACTTACCTTCAAGTTGTTAGTTGAAATCCCCTCTCAAAAAGCTCCAAAATCGCCCAAGAATGGAAGAAATGGGGTTAAAAATGGTGAAATCCCGTTTTTAAGACATTATGTCTGGTACAGTGAACCCCTTCTTCGCGAATGCATTTAGTGCCTCAATAATGCCCTTCGCGAACGCGACAAGGGTCTCGCGAACGCGAAGGCTTGCCTGGTCTTCCCTTCGCGAACGCGTGATCCCCTTCGCGAACGCATAGGGTAATTTCACCCCGGTCCCAGTCTCCCTTCACAAACGCGAGTGTAGCTTCGCGAATGCGAAGGCCAAATTTCCCGGGCTTCACGAATGCATAACCTTCCACGTGAATGCGAAGGGCAATTGCCCAACTCACATTTTCCTTCTTCGCGAACGCGAGGGTCCTTCCGCATTTGCGAAGAAGGAAACCAGAACTGGAAATTTTGGTTTTTCCAACTTAGCCCCGGGTGGTTCAAAACACAACCGAGCCCCCGTGACCCCGTCCAAATGCACTAACAAGTATGTAAATATAACACGGACTTGCTCGAACTCTCAAAACACGCAAATCAATAACAAAACTAAGAATCGCACCCCAAAATCGAATTGGATCAAAATATGAACTTCAAGTTTCTAAATTCCTCCGAATGCGCCGAATCATACTTATACTACCCTGAATGACACCAAATTTTACGTGCAAGTCTTAAATCACCATACTGTAAGGCCCTGTGAAATGTTTTCAAAAAACCCAGGTTTTATGATGTCGGGGCAGGCGTAGAGGTTAACAGTGCGCTAGGGAGTTAAGGAAATTGTTGGGCTAAAGTACGCATTTCTGCGGCCCATTCTATGGCCGCAGACTGGTCGCAGAGTGGGGTAGATTTCTAGGGCATTTTGATGCACAATTTTGTGGCCATTATGCGACCGCATAACCGTTTTGCATGCCGCACTATTGTCGCATATTCGGCCTTGTGATATTTTGGAGGGAGATTCTGCGGTACACTATGCGATCGCAGAACAGGTCTGCGGGCCGCATAGTGACCGCAGACCAGGTCAGTTTCCTTCCAGTTCTGGCACCCTAATTTTGCGATCGGTTCGCGGACCGCATAACCATTTAGTAGCCACATATGCGATTGCAGAACCTGTTCCGGAGCTTCATTTTTGGGGGTTTTAAACCTGACCCAATTCCATTAAAACACATCCCATCGACCATTTTTGAGCAAAATCTGATACTTTAGAGTGAGAGAGAGAGTCCTAGAGGGAGAAAGTGATCTTCGTCAAGTTACCCTTCAATTCTTGCATAAACCCTTGAAGATTATCAAGAGAAGCACCCTAGGTCTTCATCCTAAGAGGTAAGGTTCTATCACCAAACTCTTAATTTCGAAAGGTAACTAGAATGGGCAATTAGTAAGGTAGTTCATGGGGATGTATTCTTGAAGTATGTGGGAAGGTTGTGAGATAACAAATGGTAGAGAATAGGTTGGGAAATGATGGAATCTTCGACAAAACGGCCTTAGAACCTTAATGCACACCTAGTGTTTGATAAAATGCTCAAATGAGCTAGAATCATGATCATCTTCCTTATTTTGATTCAATTTGTTACATTTTCAAAATAGATTGAAGTTGCTAAGATTTCCAGAACATTTTAGAGTGCAAGGAAGCTCGATTGAGGTATGTTGGCTAAACTTTCTCTCTTAGAATCGAGTTCCATATTGTTTTCGTAAGATCAAGTATGATTGGCTCAAGATTCCTAACATCTATATTCCGGATTATTCCCTATAAACTTGTTCATCTCGAATGAGCCTTATGTTGAAAGATAGATGTTCAAAGTATGGTTTGCGTACTAAAATGTTGTGGCTTTGAGTCGTGTTTTAAATGAAAACTAGTATACCAATTAGGTGAGAAAAACTTGATATGCCTAAGACTCATAATTGCTTATATGTGTACCCAAAGTCTTGATTGGAAGTGCCATGTTGTTTCTAATCTTTAATGATGCTTGAAAATGAAATAAGCGAATTGAAGAAATAGAGTGTGGCCAACGTGCCAAGAATTTAAGTTATGACTGTGGCTAGTAGTGCAAATGATTTGAGAGAATGCGATAAAGAATATGAAATGAGTCTCAACTCGATTGTTTAAAAATGATTTCGAAAATAGAACTGCCTAAAGGCTTTTGTACTCAATTCATGCCCATAAGTGGCTGCTTTAACCAATGCTTTGCTTTATAAATATATCCAGTGTGATTCGAGTTCTTACATACTCAGGTGTTAAAATTGTATATTGTCATTTCTGGGAAGGAGTATTGCAAGAATAAATGGTGTATTGATTGCTTATGATTTTGATGTGTGCTTGTATTGCTGGTCGGTATGCCCCATTATTTGGGAAGGAACCTCGTGTGTTTAAAGTTCCCATTACTAATAAATTTGAGGTATATGATTTCTGAAATATTCCATATGTTGATATTTGATAGTGACCTTTGAAATTGAAAGAGGTGAAAGTGTGGAATATGAAACACGACCACCGTGCCAGGAATAAAGAATCTTGTGAATGGCCAAATGAACCAAGGAAATATTATTGTTGTGAGTGACTGAAAATACTAATAAGAATTTATACAATGTGAAAGATGTTGAGGTGAGTACAATTGTAGGTATGTTACCTTTGTGTGCAAATCAAATAAAAAAATATTTTTGGGAGCATCATTAGAAAAACCGAGGAAGGGTGGGTCATAAGGCCCACACCTGAAACTACACGTGTCGGTGAAGGGGTGGATTATGATTATTCCCTTTATTTGGGATGAAATTAAAATATTGGAGAAATTATGATATTATTCCCCTTAATTAGGATGAAACTGGTAATAATTGTGGATTGAAAAAGTCAACCCACACGGCATATGTGGAGATCGGACGCCATGTTGTGCACATGGTGATACTACTCTTGGTAACAACTTTCTTTCGCATCACTTGTCAAACCATATTGTCCGTGGGGAGATGGACTAGCCGATCGGGCGTGATCGGACTCCGTGCTAACAAAGACGGTGGTATATTGGTGCTAATGATCTCCCAACCAAAAAATGTATATGAAGTTCGTATTTTAAAATTTTTTATGTTTTAACTGGACATTTGGATATTGTTGATTGTGACTTGCCGTTTCTATGTGTTGTCTTTTCTTATATGGTCATTCTATTTTGAAAGGGGACTTTTAACTTTACATACTAGTGCTATTCGACAGTACTGACGTCTCTTTTGCTGGGGGCGTTTCATCTTTAATAGATGCAGGTGGTTCTACAACAGGCAGCATTGATCAGTGATAGCAGTATACTCTTTTCAACTGATTTGGTGAGCCCCACTTCATTCCGGGGTCATGTGTCTTTTGTTTCTCATGTACTGTGTTTTGAGGTATAGCTAGGGCCTTGTTGCCGGCATTTTCATATTACTCTTCTATTGTACTTAGAGGCTCCGTAGACAGATTGTGGGTTGTGGTTGATGTTTGGAATTGAGTTAGAAATGTTGGTATTTGGAAATCATGTTTTACATTAATTCTATAAACTCGTAATATTTTGGAAATTTTGAATGAAGCTGCTAATGGGAATAAAAAGGTAGCTGTTAATAGAATATTTTCAGTGTTTGAGGAATGGAGTACATATCCTCTTTATTCATAGATGAGTTTGGGTAGAAGGTAATCTAACAGGCTTGCTCGACTGGGTTCTCTCGATTGAGCGTCGGTCGCGCTCTCCGAATTTGGGGCGTGACACATACGGAACTATTCCCAGGCTCGGAATTTCAAATGGACCTTGATTACTCTAAAACCTACTCCAAACCAAATTTAAAGAACTTTTAACCTTTAAATAGATGATTTTCACTATTAAGTGCCGAAACGCTCCCGGGGTTATCCAAAACCCGATTCGAACATACGCCCAAGTCCAAAATCATCATACGAACCTATTAGAACTGTCAAATCCCTATTCTGGGGTCGTTTGCTCAAAATGTTAACCGAAGTCAAACTTGGCCTTTTAAAGCCAAACTAAGGAACCAAGTGTTCCGGTTTCAACCCGAACACCTCCAAATCACGAACCAACCATCCCTGCAAGTCGTAAATTAGTAAAAGCACATACGAGGAGTCTTATTTAGGGCAACGATGTTCTAAAAGTCAAAATGACCGGTTGGGTCATTACATTCTCCTCCTCTTAAACAAACGTTCGTCCTCGAACGAGTATAGAATTATACCTAGAGTGCTGAATAAGTGTGGATATCTGCTCCGCATGTCCTCCCCGGCCTCCCAAGTTGCTTTTTCAACTTGTTGGACCCTCCACTGGACTTTTACCGCAGATATCTTCTTGGACCCAAGCTGGCGAACCTGTCTATCAACAATGGTAACTGACTCCTCTTTATAGCCCAAGCTTTTATCTAGCTGAATTGTACTGAAGTCTAACACATGTGATAGGTCGGCATGATACTTCCAGAGCATAGATACATGGAAAACTGGATGAAATCCCGATAGACTGGGAGGCGAAGCAAGCTCGTAAGAAACCTCCCTAACTCGTCTCAAAACCTCAGATGGTTCTATAAACCTTGGGTTCAACTTGCCCTTTTCCCCAAATCTCATAATTCTCTTCATCGGCGAAACCTTCAAGAGAACTTTTTCACCCACCATAAATGATAAATCACGCGCTTTATGATCTGCATAACTCTTCTGTCTGGACTGTGCTATATGAAGTCGCTCCTGAATCAACTTTACCTTTTCCAAGGCATCCTTCACCAAATCAGTACCATATAACTTAGCCTCACCGGGTTCAAACCATCCGATGGGCGAACCACATCGTCGACCATACAAAAACCTCAAATGGAGACATTTCGATGCTGGATTGGTAACTGTTATTATAAGCAAACTCGGCCAAAGGCAAGAAACGATCCCACTGACCTCCAAAGCCAATCACACATGCCTTGAGCATATCCTCCAAAATCTGAAATGTCTGCTCCGACTGCCTGTCGGTCTACGGATGAAAGGCTATGCTGAGCTCTATACGGGTCTCCAATTCACTCTGTACTACTCTCCAATAATGTGAAGTAAACTGAGGGCCTCTATTCGATATGATGAAAATTGGCACACCGTGCAAACGAACTATCTCCTGAATATAAATCTGGGCCAATCTCTCTGAAATATACGTAGTCACAACCGGAATGAAATGTGCCAACTTGGTCAACCTGTCGATAATGACCCAAACTGCATCAAGCTTCTGCAAGGTCGCGGCAACCCAACTACAAAGTCCATAGTAATGCGTTCCTATTTCCACTCCGGTATAATCATCTGTTGAAGTATGCCACCTGGCCTTTGGTGCTCAAATTTAACTTGCTGGCAATTTAGGCACCTAGCTACATACTCCACTATGTCCGTTTTCATCCGCCGCCACAAATAATGCTGCCTCAGGTCACGATACATCTTTGTATCACCTGGATGAATAGAATAACGAGAATTGTGTGCCTCCTCTAGGATCGTTTCCCTCAGCCCATCCACATTAGGAACACATACACGTTCCTGGAGTCGCAGAACACCATCCTTGCCAATAGTAACTTCCTTGGCACCACCCTATAGTACCATTTCTCGAAGAACTAATAAGTGTGGATCTCAAACTGGCGAGCCTTGATCTGCTCAAATAGTGAAGACTGGGCCACAACACATGCAAGAACTCAACTGGGCTCTGAAATATCCAACCTCACAAGTCTGTTAGCCTAGGACTGAATATCCAAAGCTAATGGCCTCTCCTCCATTGAAATAAAAGCCAAACTACAAATACTCTTCGCCTTTCTACTCAAGGCATATATCACTACATTTGCCTTGCCCGGATGATACAGGATAGTAATATCATAATCTTTCAGTAACTCAAGCCATCTACGCTACCTCAAATTTAGGTCCCTCTTTTTGAACAAATGCTGTAAACTGCGATGATCAGCCTCGCAAGACACCTCATAAAGACAATGCCTCCAAATCTTAAGAGCGCGAACAATCACAACTAACTACAAATCATGTACCAGGTAATTCTTCTCGTGAAGCTTCAGTTAGTGTGAAGAATATGCAATAACTCACCCCTCCTGCATCAATACATAACCCAAACCAACACGAGAAGCGTCACAGTACACTATATACATCCCCGAACCTGAAGGCAACACTAACACTGGTGCTGTAGTCAATGTTGTCTTGAGCTTCTGAAAGCTCGCCTCACAATCATCGGACCATCGGAACGGAGCATCCTTATGGGTTAATTTGGTCAAAGATGCTGCAATAAATGAAAAGCCTTCCACAAACTGACAATAATAACCTATTAAACCTAGGAAACTCCTGATCTCAGTCGGCGAAATAGGATGATGTCAATTATGAACTGCCTCGATCTTTTTGGGATCAACTTTAATACCCTCGCCCGATACAATATGTCCTAAAATGCCATAGAATTTAGCCAAAACTCACATTTGGAAAACTTAGCATATAGCTTTTGTTCCCGCAAGGTCTGAAGCACCACTCTCATATGTTGCTCGTGCTCTTTCTAACTGTGCCGAGTAAATCAAAATGTCATCAATGAAGATAATGACAAACGAGTCAATATATATCCTGAATACCCTGTTCATCAAATCCATAAACGCCACAGGGTATTAGTTAAACCGAAAGACATTACCAGAAACTCATAATGACCATATCTAGTCTGGAAAGCAGTCTTCGGAACATCCTTAATCCCGAATCTTCAATTGATGGTACCCCGACCTCAAGTCGATCTTAGAGAACACCCTAGAACCTTGCAACTTGTCAAATAGATCATCAATACGCGAAAATGAGTACTTGTTCTTAATGATAACTTTGTTCAATTGGTGATAATGAATACATATTCGCATAGTTCCATCCTTTTTCTTCACAAATAATACCGGTGCACCCCAAGGCGATACACTTGGTATGATGAAGCCTTTGGCTACTAACTCCCCAAGCCGTTCTTTCAATTATTTCAATTCTTTAGGAGCCATGCAATGCAGTGGGATAGATATAGGCTGGGTATCTGGAGCCAAATCAATACAGAAATCAATATCACGATTTGGTAGCATGCCTGGAAGATCTGAAGGAAATACATTGGAGAATGCTCGAACTACAGGCACTGAATCAATAGTCGGAGTCTCTGTAGTAGTATACCGAACATAGGCTAGATAAGCCAAAAACCTTTCTCAACCATGTGTTGAGCCTTCATAAAAGAAATAACCCGATTAAATGTACTAAGAGATGAACCCTTCCACTCCAGCCTAGGCAATGCTGGAATAGCCAAGGTAACCGTCTTGGCATGGAAATCTAGGATGGCATGATATGGAGATAACCAGTCCATGCCCAGGATGATTTCAAAGTCTGTCATCTCAAGCAATAGAAGATCTGCTATAGTTTCATAACCACAGAATGTAATAATGCAGGATCGGTAGATCCAATCCACAACAACAGAATCGCCCACAGAAGTGGACACACAAACAGGAGTACTCAAGGACTCACGAGAAATACCCAGGAAATGAGCAAATAGAGATGACACATATGAATACGTAGATCCTGGATCAAATAATACAGAGGCATCTTTGCCGCAAACAGAAATAATTCCTGTAATCACGGCTTCTGAGACCTCTGCATCTGGTCTGGCCGGAAAAGCATAGAACCGAGCTGGAGCGCCAACTGGCTGGCCTCCGCCTGGCTGACCTCCACCTCTAGGACGACCCCTATCCATCTGGCCCCTACAAGTTGGTCGTCGGACGAGTGGTGGAGCAACTGGTGCAGTAATCATAGGCTGCTGACCCTGCTGCATTGGTCTACCCCGAATCCTGGGGAAGAATCTCCGCATGTGACTGGGATCTCCACACTTGTAACAACCTTTCTTTGCAATGGGCTGCTGACTAAGAGCCTGGCCCTCGTGACCTGAATACCCATTGGAAGAACCCTGAATAGCTGGTGGGCGATAAGAACTCTCTGCCATAGCATTGAAATAAGGTCGCACTGGAGCACCTCGAGGAGGCAGTGGTGCTGGATATGGGGGCCTACTGGACTGCCCTCTCACGAACTGACCTCCTCCCCCAGATGGCGCACCTCTGAATTCTCCAGAATATCGAAACCGCTTATCTCTTATAACCTACTCCCGGCTACGCTGACGCACACCCTCAATCCTTCGGGCTATCTCCACGACCAACTCATAAGAAGTCCCCATCTCAACCTCTCGAGCCATAGTGGCCTGAATACTAGAGTGAAAACCTACAACAAACCTTCGCACTCTCTCTACATCGGTCGTAAGTATTATAAGTGCATGGCAAGACAACTCAAAGAATCTCGCCTCACAGTCAGTCACCGACATCAGGCCCTGCTGGAGCTGCTCGAACTAAAATCGCAACTCTTCCATCTGAGAGGGTGGAATATATCTGTCCAGAAAGATGCTTGTGAACTAGTCCCAAGTCATGGGAGGAGAACCTCCTAGTCTGTCGAGAAGATAGGACTGCACCATCTACGGCCCCTACCCTCCAGCTGAAAGGTGGCAAAGTCCACCCCGTGGGACTCCAATATCATCATGTTGTGCAATCTGTCCCTGCACCGATCAATAAAGTCCTGGGGGTCATCATGTCGCTCACCTCCAAAGACAAGAGGATGTAGCCTGGTCCATCTGTCCAATAGCTTCTGCGGCTTGCTGGCCGCAGCTGGTCTGGGCTCAGGTATGACTGCTGCAACTGGATTGGCTTCACCCATGGGTAGTACACCCGGGGTCTGATATACGGCAGCTGCATGACCTGGAGCCTGAGCGGTAGGGGTCTGTGCTCCCCATCCCGCATGAGAGTTGGTTGGGTCTGCTGGAAATAAACCAGTCCGAGTGATAGAATCCATGAACCGCAGCATACGGCCCATGACCTCCTGGAATCCCGGCGCGGACATGAAATCCACCGGGGCAGGCTCTACTGCAGGCACCTCGCCCTGCTTTTCAATAATAGGATCCTCTACTGGATCCACTGGTGGCACAACTAGGGAAACTCTGGGATGACCTCGCCCTCTACCACGAGCTGTAGCCCTCTCTCGGCCTCTGATTCGGCATCTAGCAATAGGGGGAGCAGCTCCTCCATGGTCGGGTACATCTTCCGCGTGCATTCTCGCCATTCGTGAGAGAATAAGAGAAATATACTTAGCACAACATCAACTGCACGATAGGATATAAAGAAAGAGTAGTTTCCTAACACCTTATAGCCTCTCGAAGATAAGTACGGACGTCTTCGCACCGATCCGCAAGACTCTATTAGGCCTGCTCATAACTTGTGAGACCTACGTGAACCTAGTGCTCGGATACCATGTTGTCAGGACCCAATTTCACCTATAGGCCGTGATGGCGCCCAACGTCGCCGCTAGGCAAGCCAACGGTGAACTAGCCATAAATGCATCTATTATACTATCGAAGCGTTCAGCCCACTCCACAAGAAGAGAGGATACATTATGAACATCCGATTTAAAAGCTATTATAAGACTAATACATAAAGAAGCACAATTTCTACTAACGGTC